>OU611896.1:11805000-12090000 GCA_914767815.1 Eupsilia transversa
ACAAAACAAAACACAAAATGAACACAAAATGAATGAAAATACAAAATGTCAATAATGACATGTACTTTTTATTTTATAAGTGAACAGTTTTATGATATTCATAATGCTATGTGTGCACTAATTTTCCAAGTAATAAGAATTACTTGTTTACTTTACTTTGCTGTTATTTCTTTGTGAGTAGGTACAGCTAGCAACAAAAGTCGATTAACACACAAGTACTTTTAAATATCCTCTAAAAATGGTCCAAAATGCAAATGATTCGATGCATTTCATGTTAAAATTTCATGCTAAGATTTAATACTCTTTACATCAAACCAAATTTCTTATGATTGTTTTTCTCAATAATAAAAACTGAAGTGTTAATCGACTTTTGGTTGCTGACCGTACTACATAAATTCAATTACACAAATTACTTTGAATATGATCAAAAGTAATTGTGAACTATGAAATAAGTGAGAACAGCAGTCGTTGCAAAAGTGGCTTCGGAATCTTCCGGAAGCTGGTTAGTAGTAGGTACCTATGTTTGGAATAAGTTGGTACGGAAAATAAATGATTCTGAGGCCTTAGTGTAAGTTTGCAAGTGAGTACACGTAACTATCGCGTTTGCGTTAAGATTTGACTGATAGGTAATAAGCTAATATAAACGTGAGAATGAACATCTTAACGCAAACGCGATAGTTTGTTCACTTGTAAACTTACACTAAGGCCTCTGATAAGGACAATCCTCTGATACTTACGGTAAGACGAACACACCTACACTCGCTGTATGCGAAGTCGTACAACGATAACTGAAAACAAATATATAAATTCAGTGTCAAATTATATTAGCTAGCGAAACTCTACAGACGTGGTACAACGCTATTTTATAAAGGGTGTGAAAATACCTTTAACGAAGCCGAAAGTCACTTGTTTATTTATTAATACTTCAAGCACAGAAATGTACAGAGGCGGACTTAATACCATACGTTCTTCCCGTTGATAATTTTAACGCGAAACGTCTTTTATTTTGGTCAATAGAGGTCACTTGTAAAAACCTTTAGTACAGAAATATGTTTATGGCAAGATACTCAATACTTTATTGCATTCCACATGCACACAGCAAAAGAAATGTAGGTACTAGGTAGAGATGGAGGACTTATCGTTTATCTTGTAATCTATCTTATTATAAAAAAAAAGATGGTTCACTATCACACCAAAAACAAAAACCGTTTAAAAATAATTGCGAATTCGTAGATGACGGCTTCGCGAAGAGTCTTGTGACACCCTGTATAGAAAAGTTTAAAACCTTATATTCTGCCGTTCCTAATATCCCAGCCTGTGACTTCAGTACGAAGTGCTCTGTATACACTTGGCTTAACAACTCATCCGAGCAGGAGTTTCCTTCCTCCATTGTATCTTTGACTGAAACATAACATCAAGCCTGTATTCATCGAAGCAGTAATAGGCAGACGTAGGTATGATGTATGATATGACTGTACATTGGCCAAGGGGGCAAACTAGAAGACATGTTCATACTAACCCCCCTCCCCCCTTATTTTTAGGGGTGCCAAGTGGTATAAACTACACTTCTTCTTTTAATAGCACTGAGTACTTACAACGCTTGATCATGAAAACGTTATGGTCATCCATGGAAGGCTCGACGAAGTAGTGCTTCAGGGGTTCCGTCTCGAACGGATACCAATGTTGCTGCTTTAGTCCTAAAAAGCGACGAGAACCTTCCATTCTGAAATAATAGGCAAGGTCTGAATTGGATGGATCTGGCGGTAGATCTTACCAGCAGATCCATCTGAACTGAACAAAAGTCGTACGGAGCGTGGAGGCAGATCCGATCAGATCGATCGCTACGATTACGACCGCGGCTGGAGCGATAATTATTAGCAGTAAGTCACCAGATTCGTCTGTTCAGTGTTACTGTTACCTCTCTCTGAGTATACACAGTGGACATCGACGCGCAAACTGTTACTTAACATGATGTAAGTAAGTGATTTTGGACCTGAACAGTGCAATAGAACGTAATGTTTTTTACCTACTTACGAAAACTTCTTACTTTGGGGGGTCTAGCAATTCATGGTAAAAGTTTGCACGTCGATGTCCCTGAAAACCTGTATAGCTGTACCAACTTATCTATTTTATTATTGGTGACGACAATGACCACGAACAGTAATTCGCATACATAACGGGTGGAGTTTTCGTATTACTTACAAAATGGGACCTTGAAATGATAGCATTTGTAACTACAAACGGACGTTTAAAAATATGTAATAACGGTTGGATGCTAAATAAAAGAGAGCAACCGATACAAAAAATCAATACAAAAAACCGACCAAAACAAATACTGACAATAACTGTATTAGTAACCTGCTGATATTAAGTAGAACACTTACGTATACAGCTCGTGTATTGGAATAGTTGGAATAGACTTTTTCTCCTTGCGTCTGTATCCAGCGGCGTCGAAGACCTCATATGGACCGGTGACGGACTCGATCCAGGAGAAGTACGGGAACAAGTCGATGAAGCGAGCGGGGGCCGCGCAGCCGGGGCCGTGGATGCCGAAACCTATCTAATGATGAGATGCAGTTAAACAAAACACGACTGTATGACAAAATATATAAGGAAGTGCATCGGAAGACAACACTAAAAAAAAGTGCAAAATGACGCGGATTGACAGTTCAAAAGTTCAGTGATAAGCGAGTATTTACCTGCTTATTTAATTATAAAATAAGTGTTTTTGTGCCCCAATCGAATAATCATTTATAAGTAGTTATTACATCGTTGTAGATAATTATTTCACTAAATAACATCATAATTGACTTATTTTTGGACCAACAAAGATTATGTAAACAACGCGTTACTGAAGATAGTGAAAGTTGTTATATTTTGAGTTTTTCTGTGTGTAATCGCCGGTAAGTGGTTATTAATCATTTATAGTTAAATGAACTATGATTATAAATCATATTCGCGATTTATAACCTCTTACAAAGTTATTTTTGGACCAAAAAAACTTACGTAAAAGGCCGTTATTACACTACTTCAAAGTCGTAAATTTTTGTAATTTTTATTTTATGTTAGTTTCTGTTGAAATTGCTGTTATTAGATAAATTATCTATTCATAATGTAACCTGCAAAATTTCGTATAAACTGAAACAGTAGTTTTATCAGAAATCGACATAACACAAGACCATACATAGTTCTGATAACATGATTTGTTTATAAATATAACTCTCGTCATACGAGTATTGTTTACATTTTATAGTATGATCTGTTTATTTAAGAAGCTAAACCACTTAACGATAAGGGACTTGAGTCGAACGAAATTGCAGGACGGTCATAAATCTGTCGCTTGTCATGTGATCGCTCGGCCCTTCACAGATGTGCCGTCATCGCCGCGGTTGAAATAGCACAATTACAGTAGTATTTGAACCAATACTTGGCGCAGTTCACACACAGTCGCAACTTTTGCAACTGTAATACAAATAAGTTTATTATCTAAGTAGGTACCATTGTCATTTAGTGGGAATGTCATAAAATCCGGTTAAACAACTGAACGGGTCATAAAATGCGTTCGCAAAGTTTTTGTTACACGCCCTGGACACACACAAATGCATATTGTCTTTAATTGGGCGAAATCAGGAAGGGGTCTGTCACTAGCTGCGCTGCCGTACAAATATTTTCTTAACTGAGCATGCTTAAGTTTTGTGCATTGTACAAGTTTTGTGCATACCAGGTCTTGGTACCCGGTCGCGTTAGATACAAGCACCATCCCGTTTTCCCAGACACACTGTGCCACACTGTTCGGCACGTATCCACACAGGTATGCAGAAGGGGTGAGTTGTTTGGATGACGTCTGGAAAAAGAAGCATCACAACGTTACGAGCAAAACACAACAGAACTCAAACTCAAACTCAAAGCATTTATCTCAATTAAACCATTTACAGGCACTTTTGAATTGTCAAGGAGTCGGTCAGTCAGAAAATATGAAGCTAGTTGCCCATTCCAAAGCGTAGTAGGTACCTATGGAGAAGAACTCCACGGACACTCTTTTAAATCAAAAAATTGTTACAAAAATTGGTTACATCATTCATGTTGAAATTACTTATACATGTGAGAACAATGTGAAAGACGTGCATGATAAAAGCGTCCGTAGATAAAATCAAAAAACAAAACAATTCAAAAATTCAAAATAAGCCATGGCAGCTAAGAGATGACCAGCTTCAACTGACGGCGCCCGTTCACGAACATGACGCATGGATCAGCACCATTCAGCTCAACCATTTTGAAGGGAGCTTAATGATCCAACACACGCCACCATTAGCGACACATCTGAGTGAGCATGAACAACAACAACATCAGAACATTACGTCATCATTCAGAGTAACAGATGATAGACAAATATTTGAGCGCATAGTGAACTATGGAAGTGTTAGAATAAAACCTTATAAACGCAACCTCAACGTTTATTGACATCTTTTAATTGTGACTGTCATTTCTTCCGTCCGTTCATTGTGTACGACTGCTAATAAATCCCTCTATTCATATAAAATATATAAACCGTTCTTTTTCTGCCCAAATTTCCAACAGGAAGAATACATGCAACACCGACTGCAACTGAACTTGGAATAAGCAGGAGGATGATGATGATAGAGGAAATAAAAGAAAGCTTATTTTCACGAATGAAAATAAGCTTTCTTGAAAGAAATGTCACGATAAGTTTATAACCACAAATAAAGAAGGCGAAATTAAGGTAAAATGAAAAAGACACAGAGAACCCGCTTTTATCTATAAATAGAGTACACGACTCTCTCATCACTATTCTAATATACCTTGTAACACGCCTCCCCCATACGACCTAGGACAATATTTTTATTTTTTTAAAGCCGCGAAATTTCGCCTATAAAGCTAGTAAAAAACCACATAACGGATTCCCTTTTTTAAAACATAATATAAAAGTGCATTTGGCGCTGTAGTAACATTAACACCATGGCCGCACAATGTGCCTGTTTAATATTATTCAAAATTGCTTACCATCGTTCTATTATAAAATTCTTCACATACTTTTATATCCAAATATTTTATTTTGTAAATAACTTTCTCCAATATTAGATTATCTACAAAAAATAATGATTGGTGGTGACAAACGGTTGAAATTAATACTGTTATTAATTCGTCAAAAACAATTTATCGGGTGTAAAAAGACCCTTAACGAAGCTGAGGGTCCCTAACTTGTACTCCCCGCCATTGTGATTGTTTTTTGGCACTTAACCATACCTAGGAACCTGCTGGTTACGAAAATATTGAAGGTCAAAGTTCCAATATTTTTTTACTTCATTTTACGAAAACCAGTTTTTAAAGATATAAGTAACTTAACTTAAAATAACCCCACAATTTTTGTATCGTTCACGCAAGGTAATCTATAAGCACAATCTTTTGTTTGTATGTTTTGTGTCTCTTATGATACCCTAGTATAAGAGACAGAGTTTAATCTATTGTGTACAGATTTATGCAGCATCCAATGTTTTATGTAATGTACCATAACTTTAAAAAAATTGTAAACTAAAGTCTAATTATGTACAATTATCTGTATTTTTAGGAAATAAAGATATTTACTATTTACTATTACTACTATTTGTTATATTGCATGTTACCATAAATAGCGATTTTTCACAAAAAAATTAAAAGTTACCCTGCAATAATTTTTGCGCATCATAGTTTGATGTACAGGTACAGTGTGCGTAGATATCGGCTGTGTGATGTACAGAATGCATAAATAACGACTGTGTGATGGGTCTTTTTACACCCTTTATTATGACATGTAACGAACAAGGTGATGAATTACTTACCATCTGTAAAACCAGTGAGGTAGAGATATCTAGAAGTATGGAATGTGTCGGCGTTGGGCAGGCAAATAGGTGTCAACGGAACTGGAATTATTATTATTTTACTCATGTTTGTGTTTTATTCGCAATAAACACTAACATTAACATGCAGTCAGCGAAACGGATTGTTTACCAAATTAACCAACTTTACTTACATTATGTACATATTTAAATCATTAATTGTTATTATCATCATCTACTTAAAACACTCATCACATTATCATCAGCTACTTCCATCCTGCAGATAGCTTATCAATAAACATAATAACATAAACAAAACATTCACAATAGTCAACTTCATCGAGGTTCAGCTCGACGACGGCGATGCTGTTGAGGGTGGAGTACTCGTACTCAGGGTGAGCGACGTAGGAGGCCAGTTTGACGTACCACGGAGTGTTCCGAGCCGCTAGGAACATGGCCTTGCCGTTCGATCTACAGAAATAAAGAAAAATGGTTTATTTGTTACGGAACACAGCAGAGCCAGGGCCCTATACCACAAAACTTACAATTACAATTTACGAGATTTACAAATTTACAAAATGTAACAATTTTGTCAATTTTACAAGCGTCTGTACCGCAAACCTCTAAGGCATGAATTATACAGAAACGGCGTGGTGAAGGCGTGGCGCAGGCATGATGCTGCATCAAAAACTTTTCATACAAAATGTACGTAGGCGACGTGTCTTGAAACTCAAGCAGCGTGACGGAGGCACGCCGCTCGACTTCTAGTGCAAAAACAGTAGTGTATTTTTTTTTCTTTTCTTTTGCTTCTATCTCGAAAATGGTGTACTATCGCAAAAATAATGACAATTTCAACCCCCTTAAACCCATAAAACTCAACATGTAGGTTATATTTTTTTATATTTTCTATACAAAAAGTGAAAAATTCCTTAGAAAAACACGTCGAGGGTGCAGCGCCATTCGATTTTAGTTGTGTCAAAAATATTTTTATTTTTTTTACAGAATGGTGCAAAAATTAGTTTAGTTTGTGAACAAGGAAATCGCCCTTGTTCACAAACTAAACTAAATTTAAGTTGAGTGCATCTTTTTCTTAGAAGAGGACAGAAGATAAATTTATTTTAGTTTAGTCCTGTCAAATTAATCATCGCCTGTCACTATCCCATACAAGTTTAGTCGTGATTAAAAACTAAAATTACCTACGTCAATTTACGTCAGGCACTGATGAATTTGGCTGACCGGACTGAACTATAATTTATCTATTATGAACTATAATGGAAAGAAAAAGATGCACTGAACTTAGTTTGGTTTGTGAACAAGGGAATCGCCACCACTATCTATAAGATTCTCATAGTCAAAAGTAAGGTATTTTAGATATAGTTTAGTAAGTTTAGTTCGGTGTACAAGAGAATTGGCGCCACTGACTAGATTTATTAAAGTTTCATAACATTGTCAATTTGTCATACTCACTTGAAGATGTTTTGTGGTAGCCTGACCACGTCATCTGCGTTAGCGAGCGCGTATTTGATTTTGATGAGAACGATCCCAGTCATTGCTATACGAAGCTTATCCCATTCAGCTGTGAATATAAATTAGAAATGTTGACTGTATTTAAAAAAACATTTTTTTTGCAGTGAAAACTCACTTTCACTGCTTGACCACCACCGACCAACTCTGCTCAACTCCGGTCGAGCGTTATATTGTAGACTCTGGCCAACTCAGGGACTAGTCAAATCAGGGGGAATTCGCACATACATTAGAAGTAATACCTAAATTCTGTTTTAACTTTTAAGCTTTGCGTGCTTATTGTTGTGCAGTCTGTCGGTGAATCACAACCAAAAAGTAACGAGCCCTCCGAGTCCAATATATCAACGCCTTCAGAGCGCTGATGGGGCTGCCACGACACTGTAGTGCCTCGGATGTGTTTGCCGAAGCTGGCATTGACTGCTTCCATACGAAGATGCGTAAGCGGAGCGCGTCTCTGGTGCGCAGGGTGAGCGGCAGCCCCAACAGCATGCTGATGATGATAGCGAACAGGCTCGACTGTCCTTACTGGTCCTCTGTGGTCTAGTGGTTAGACCACCTGTCTAAGGCCAAGAGGTCCCGGGTTCAATTCCCAGTAAATTTTTCTGCTTGGTTTGGTTGGTGGTAGTTCTAAATCCGCCTGGCTAGCTACGACCATCTTATCTAAGTCTGTCGCCATTACAACAATTTTAAGAGCATGGTTTTGTTTCGGCAGTTACAGGTAAGATAGCCAGTTCCTCTGTGGTTGAAGATTCCAGGTGCAGCTCGCTTTCATCTTCGGCCTGATCATCACTTACCATCATTAGTGAGATGCAGGCCAAGAGCTACCCCGTTGTGGTTAAAAAAAAACATTAGACGCTGCAGTGAGTTGCACGTCACCTACATAACCATAGATATAATGTATTTATATTTCATAACAGTCGGCGGTGAATGTGTGTTGATAGTGCGGTGGTTTTTATTTTTGTTTTGTATTGTATTGTTAATGTATTGTCTGTTGTTTAAGTTATGTATTAAATATTTGCGTATGAGTCTTATTACTTAAATGTATAAATGAATAATAAATTAAACAATAAACCAATGTTATAATGTATTGTTTAAGTTGATGGTGTACCTACTTATTGAATAAATAAAAGTATGCCAACGCGTATCAAACTAGGATTTTTCAACACACTTGCGAGGAAAAAGAAAATAATAAACATAATATATTGTAACATTTTTTGTGAAAAATGAATATACTTAAAAGTAAACAATAAAAATCCTTCCTTAAAAATCATTTTTTGAAAAGTTCGAGTTTAAAAACTGTTTGTGTCTTAGGGAGAGAGTTGACTTCACTTCAGAGGGTAGTAGACTGAATAGATAAAGTTAGTACTTAAGTTTCTAAGTCTCTGTACCGAAATATGTCAACAACACGTAAAAAATACCTATCTGAAAAAGCTTATTATATCACACTATGAACTCAGAAAACAAGAAAGGCATGTCACGCCTCTAGATTATGTCATATGGATGACCCGCGCTAGCATTTAAGGCAAATTGTAAGACATAATTTATCATGTCTTGTCACAAACATCTGGGTGCTCGCCTATCTTGTATCAACTGATAATTCATTGTTAGCCACCAGTCATCGCCTGAAATGTCAAAACAAGATGCTAGGTACTTACGTAGATGTACGTTGAGTACTCCAAGCCATTGGAAATCGGCGCTCTGTCCAAGATTCCCTTCTCGCACCCGCGTGCTCGCCCGGTCACAGTGCTCCGCTGACGAATGGCCTAAAAAAAAGTTTTAAAAAAACCTGCCAGGATCGAGTCGGACTCACACCATTAATAAGGTTCTGAACCAAACTAGTCAGCAGTCTGTGAATAGGTTGCTGGTCTGTCGTAATTACTGTATTGCGCGTTTTGAATAACTCACAAACTATTTATATCTAAATGACAAGTGACAAGGAATAAAAATTATCTGCAAATACAAATCTATTTAAAAAAAAGATCTTTGGTTGGCAATCTTTATGCCACCGAGATCTAAACATTATTATGCCAAAATTGATATATCGAGAAAAACGTCTGTGACAGACGGACAAAACATTTGTCGTATAACCTCATAAACAGTAACAAACGTTCCTACTTGTAGGTCGAGTAATTGTACAACTGAACATACATTACTGTCTGCCAGACAGACACAACACCCGTGTGGTGGGAGAATCCTCCCTTTTCAACGGAGGAATTTCGCGCCTTGTTCCTCCTCCCCCAAAATTGTGTTGTCAGATTAAACCGTGTATAATATGGAATATATTAAAGAACAAATAACTCACCAATAAGAAGAGTCAATATAAAGAACAGAAGCATTTGTCCCTCCATTATGGCAGGAATAATCCCCAGTATCAGACACAAAACTCTTTCTATTTACAGGTTTATACCAACCGACCATGTCAAGTCATTCATTTTTATTAAATGACAAACAATGGCTGTCATTATAAAACTGTTGAGACAAGCAATTTACATTTACACACAGACATGGAGTAGTTAACAAATGGAGTGGAGTTTAAGCGAATGAGGAGGCATCAACTTCGCTTTTTGAAAGAACTAGCAAAATACTTATTCTTGAATTTTCAAGAGCTTAAGAAATCAAGACATAGGTACAAAAATTGGTCACGGTAAAGCCGTCGTCGCATGCTTTTACACTTTTGTAGGTGTTCCTGGCACTGGCACAGGTGTGTGAACATGGCCTTACGTTTCATTTTCCATATAATAAAAAGGCATAACCATTAGGCCATCACGACATTACAATCACGTATAATCAGAAAAATAGCCACTCCATCTGTTTCTTAATCTGTTTGAAAAAGTATGTTTATTAAAGTTATTAAACAGTACGTAGTAAACATCCCGGTGTCACTGCGGGCTCGAGCAGCATGCCGATGTTGTCATGCGAACTTTCGGCAAGAAAAAGAAAAGATCCATGAAATACGATAGACATAGATATATTTAGTAACCTATTCCGCTTAACTATTCTTAAAGAGTCCTAAAAAACTCTGTAAGAAATCGACACGTGTTTCACCTTTCAACGAGGCATCCTCAGGATGACGATTGCAACCTACGCCCGATATCTACGTCTATTGTATTTTAGTGTAAGAAGGACGTACCCGCCTCAAGCTTTGTTTTTTTCAAACACAACGATTATATTATCTTGCTTAGTTGAGGAGTTCCTATGGCTACCTTCCAACTCCATCAAGTGACCCAATAATATATATAGGTACCTTGGGCTATAGTCCTTATCGAGACAAAGAAAAAAATTACATCTTTTTAGTAAAAAAAGAGGTGATAGACATAATTATAGTACAAGAAATAGGGACCTATTAGTTCAACCAGGTTTCAGATTGGCTAAAGTAGACTCATCTTTCATGGGGTACCTACTGTTTAAAATGTTATACTAAAATTCCTTCCCACATACTTCGACTGAATGAGATGAAATTAAAAACATGTATGAAACGCACACTATGCAGGCAGGTATTATAAGTTGGGGGATTACATCGCTGATAAAAATGCTTAGGCCAATGCTGGTCCTGCTCCACAACCAAAACTAATTGATTAACATTTGAAAAGTCTGTTGGAGCTGCTGAACATTGTAAGAACATCTTGCATTGTATAAACTTGTTACCGAGTACTACGACGACCACTGACCGCGCATCGCTACACACATACATCTTAGCTTATAGTACATAAAAAAACTCAATTGCCTTTGCATTATATAATTGCATAGCACATGTGTGAGTACTATGTACTATAGAGCTACCATTTACCGGGTAATATTATGTCTTTCATTGACTTGAATGTGCTCTGGCGGCTGTGAGTATGTCATGCTCACTCAGATGTCTCGCTGATGGTGGTGTGTATGTTGGATCATTTAGCTCCCTTCAAAATGGTTGAGCTGGATGGTGCTAATCCATGCGTCATGATCGTGAACGGGCGCCTTCAGTTGGGGCTGGTCATCTCTTAGACCTGCCACGTGTACTTCGATTTCAGGAAGGCCTTTGACACAGTAGATAACGACGTCCTTTTGGCTAAATTGGCTAGCGTAGGCTGTACTCCTCACACTTTGTCGTTTTTCGCCTGCTATTGACGAGACCGTTGCCAGTACGTCGACTGCAGTGGGCAGCTCTCGGAGCCCTATTTCACGAGATCAGGAGTCAGTCAGGGCAGTAATTTGGGGCCTTTTCTCTTCATTGTAACAGTTAACGACCTGCCGAGAGTAGTCAATAATTCCATACCATTGTTATTCGCTGACGACTTGAAATTAGTTTTTAAAATAAAACAGGAAACTGATCATGACCTATTGCAACAGGATATTAATAGGGTAATAGAGTGGAGTCATAGCAATAGGTTGTATTTCAACGTGGCCAAATGTTCGGTGCTATCATTTACCCGTGCGCGCAACCCAAGTCATTATCAATATTGCATGGATGGAATCCGACTACAACGTGTCTCAGAGGTTAAGGACTTGGGCGTGCGCTTTAAATCGATTTGAACTTCCGTAAGCATACCATTGATGTTTGTAAAAAAGCATACCGCAATTTAGGGCTGGTCTTGTGGCTAGGAAACCAGTTCACGAACATCAGTGCTCTGAGATCGTTATACGAGGCAATTGAAAAAAGTTACTTGGAATGCAATGCTGTCGTCTGGTCGCCACATGAAGCCAAGTACAAACTTATGCTAGAACGGATCCAGAATAAATTTGGGAGATTCCTGTACTTAAAGCAGTATGGTGTGTATCCATGGTATCCACTGTTATATCCTACTCTATTTGTGCTGGGCATGGTAGGCTATTATAAACTGGAAGTAAGAAGGGAAGTAGCTCTCGCCACGTATTTATTTAAGGTTATGCGTGGTAAAATACACAACCCAGGCGTACTGCGCACGGTTGGGTTGTATGTACCTGGAGGGTACGTGGGGCGACGGAGGCGACCGCCACTGCTGTGGGTGCCGCCAGCTCGCACCAACCTGCTGCAGCACGCGCCGCTGACGCGCGCCCTTCATACACTCAATATGGTGTCACAACAGGTTGACTGCTTCAATTGCACTTTGAGTGAATTCACAAGGGCCGCATTTTGTAAAAATAAGTCTTTATTAATTGTAAGCTACCTATGTGTTCTCTTTAAAAGCTATTATAACCTATTGTATTGGGTAATAAGCCTGTGATGATAGTTGTAAGTGGTTCTCACATGTATGTAATTTCAACATGAATGATGTTGAATGAAATGATGTAACCAATTTTTTTATTTACAAGATTATCTGTGGAGTTTCTTGCCCGTTCTTCTCCATAGGTACCTACTAAGCTATGGAATGGGAACTAGCTTCATATTTTCTGACTGACCGACTGCTTGACAATTTAAAAGTGCCTGTAAATGATTTAATTGAAATAAATGCTTTGAGGTTGAGTTTGAAAGTAAGCTTTTTTAAAATATGTACTTCATTAATTTTATTGTTAACTAGCTGCTGCCCGCGGCTTCGCCCGCGTGAGTGTCGGAAATTACCCCATACATCCCCATGGGTTTTAAGTATAAATATTGAGTTTCGAGTTAATCGGACAGCGCGTTAAAATTCTTCCATACAAACACTGACACCCCCCAATCCCCCTTTAGGGGGTAATTTAGAAAAACAAAAAACTACAAACTTTATAACTTATTTAGATAACTATTCGTGCGAAGTTTCATGTTTATTACCTCAAGGAATAAGATTTTTCATACAAACTTTCATCCCTTATTTTACCCCCTTAGGGGTTGAATTTCGAAAAATCCTGATACACGTTATTCTTAATTTTTGGGTTTATGTATAAATATTGAGTTTCGAGTTAATCGGACAGCGCGTTAAAATTCTTCCATACTAACTTTGACACCCCCCAACCGTAGGATAGGATACTTTTCCGGGATAAAAAGTACCCAGTGTGGTGCCCAGGATATTAAAGAATAATTATACCAAGTTTCATCGTAATCGGTCCGGTAGTTTTTGCGTGATACCTGAACAAACAGACAGACAGACAGACAGACAAAAAAATTTATAATCACAGTTTTGGGGTCGGTGTCGGTCTAGTAACACCCCCTGCCATTTATTTTTTTCATATTTTCAATGTACAGAATTTTCACTTCTACAGATTTATTATAAGTATAGATAAATAGCATTCTAACTACAGAAAATCCATAACAAAGAAATGAAAAATGCCAATCAAAAATATACTTGTATTTATTTTGTTAAATTAATTATAAGCAGTAACTAGCTTCACAATACAGCCTTCAGTTTATGCCGAATAGTTGCTATAGGGAGGCACTTTCATCTGCAAAGTATTATAAAATCCACTGTGAAGCTTCATCTACCTTCAGGGTATCGAATAATCTGCCATTGATGCTGCTAACAACTAAGCCTTGTGTTTGTTGTAGGAGCCGTACAAAAGTTTTACATCATAGCGGCTCTTCTGCATCTGTATGATTTTCCCTGCAACTCTTTACTCTACGCACTAGAACGAAAACAACAGTAGGTATTTCCTGGATGCAGCTATGCTCGGATTCTGTCTCGAAACCGAAATTATATTCGTCATGGTTATTATGTTATTATACAATTTAGGAACAGATTTTTTTTCTGATGGCTATGTCGGCACCGTATTCGTGAAATCTATTTCTTTGTGATAGTGCTGTGCTATAAATCGATACAGTAATTTCAGCCTTAAAACAACAAATAATAAATAAAAACGATGTGAATTATTGTTTGACATTCAGTATAATGACGATAATGACGTGTCCTTCTTGACATCAGTCAGAGTCGCGCTTGCGCGTTGCCATTGCCAAGACGTTCCAAGGTAGCTTATCCGATCCGAATATTTATTTTAATGATGTATTAAGATTTAAAATAACAAACGGGAATGAAAATACTAAGAATATCAACGAACAAAAATCATAAAATAAGGTTGCAAAAAATTTTAGTATCACTATTATCGCAATAATTATCGTCTGCATACACTGAACCAACATGAAAATATTATGTTTATTTTCGTAAACATAAACAAAGTTGAACGCCATGCGACTAGTCTGCGATTATGTTGCGACCGGAATGTGAACAAATCGAATTTTAAGATTAGCAGAACACCATTTTTTTGTATATTCATTCCGGTTCATGATTTTCGTATGCAACGTTAATTATGTCGTGTATGGGGCAATGGAAGACGGTCCTTCTCTATCTAGGATGTCGACAGACCCGGGGAATCGATGAACCGATCAGGATTGAACGGGGAATATTTCAGGGCAATAGTTTGAGTCCGCTTTGGTTTTGCTTAGCCTTGAATCCTCTAAGCATACTGCTGGAGGATTCAAGGGGCAATTCCTGTACTTATAAGAACGTTCACATTCGCATCTCGTTCGCAATTTGTCAAAAATACACTCAATTTACGTTAGTTATATATAGGTCAATGCAATTAACCAATATTTTTGACAAGTTTGGCAAATTGCGACTCAAACTCAAACTCAAACTCCTAGTGCCATCAGGATGGAATTTGGTGTGGACAAATGTGCAGTCGTAACGGTTAATGGTCTAATAGCGGAGCACCTCGACCAACACCTCAGGAGGCTCTCATTGCGCGGCCGTCACACCGGCTAGATTATTATTGATTATAAGGGGTGGGAGACACAGACCTTCGACCTTCTCTGACTTCGTATCTGAACAACAGAATTCTGAGGATAGATGTTGATGAGAAGAGGTCTGTAGGATCTGCGGTCACAGTTACGGCCCCGCCGCCGCCAGATGGCACAGGGTAGGACTTACTATGGCCATGCCGCATGCCGCAGCGCCAGCGTTTTCTCTTCGAGCCGTCAGGGCCACCAGGATCGTTATACAGCCACCACCAGATTAGCATGGCGGATGACGCCATTATAATATTCAGATCATTCAGATTAAGAACTTTGTATTGTATCAGAAATGTCAGAATACTGATTTGCACCGGTACTTACGTCCATTATTACAACTATAACACAAACAGTCACCATGGGCGCTCCGCAGGGTTCAATTCAGGTGTTTTCTTATTTCTAATCTTTATCAATGACGTACTATCGAAGAAGTTCATATCTAAGCAGTTTGAAAACAAAATCCCATGCACACGATGACCACATCTGTTACCGCCCCTTTTTGCGTCGACAATAAAACAAAAATACATAGTAATATTTTGTCGTTTTTATTTTTTTGTTGTTCGAGTGTTTTGTAGACTCTGTTATAATGATCACAGATGTCTGACCACCCTTTTTCGACCACTAGGCATATAACAAAAGAACCAAAGAAGAGAAAGTTTATAAAAAAAGAAACCAACGCTACACCTTAACTTTTTTTTGAGGGTCTTTTTTTGTTCATTTACAAAAACAATTTAAGGGCCTCCGCAAAAATTTGATGCTGCGATGCTATTGATTGATGAGCTTAGATAAGCGTTTCTATAGCGGGCGAGCGCTGCAAGCAAAAATAGTCCTTAAACTGCTTAAATAGGAACCTCTTCGATAGTACCTTACAACGTAAGGTATAATCACCAGAGTGTATTGTATGCAAATGATACTTACAAAGTCGAGCATTATTAAAGAATGAAAGAAAATACCTTTATTTAACACAGACTAATAGGCACACAATATAATTATATATACATGTTATATAATCTGTAATATTTCTAAATAGGAAAACAAATTATAATTGTAACAGATTCGTTTCTGATTGGTCTCTCTCTCGCCATTTATTTATTTATTACTAGCGACCCGCCCCGGCTTCGCAAGGGTGCGATCTACTAATATAACCTAAGAATAATAATTAAAGGCATTTTTGTTTTACTTGTCGGTGGATTTGTGAAAGTTATTTTTGGACTACTTCTTGTTGTTATAACAGTTTTGAAATTTTTATAATCGTTCGTTCCCTACGACAAGACAGTATTTTTATTTTGTACAGACCATCATCTAGCGTTTTCTCACTATGTTAGGTCGGCTTCGAGTTTAACCGAATTCAGTTGAGTACCAGTACATCGAGGAACTGAATGTACTTAAAAAAAGTATTTTATTTGACCACCACTTAACACATATTGGTAGCTCGATCGTGAGCCCTATCGTCCATAGTACAGTAATACTTCAATGCTATCGTCCTCATATGCACACCGCAGTCTGAGGTCATAGTACAATAATACCTTAATGCTATCGTGCTCATATGCACACCGCAGTCTGAGTTCATAGTACAATAATACCTCAATGCTATCGTCCTCATATGCACACCGCAGTCTGAGTTCATAGTATAATAATATCTCAATGCTATCGTCCTCATATGCACACCGCAGTCTGAGTTCATAGTACAATAATACCTCAATGCTATCGTCCTCATATGCACACCGCAGTCTGAGTTCATAGTACAATAATACCTCAATGCTATCGTCCTCATAATTATGCACACCGCAGTCTGAGTTCATAGTGTAATAATACCTCAATGCTATCGTCCTCATATGCACACCGCAGTCTGAGTTCATAGTACAATAATACCTCAATGCTATCGTCCTCATATGCACACCGCAGTCTGAGTTCATAGTATAATAATACCTCAATGCTATCGTCCTCATATGCACACCGCAGTCTGAGTTCATAGTACAATAATACCTCAATGCTATCGTCCTCATATGCACACCGCAGTCTGAGTTCGAGCCCGGAAAACGGGGTGCGCCAAAGTTCACCTAAATTTTCAACTCCGATAATTGGAAATCCGAAAATGTTCTTCCTAAAATTTTTCATCCTAACAATCACAATTCCTAACTACTCTGTCTCTAATGTTCATAATTCCGAAGCATTCAACTTCATAATGTCAGTAGCAATAAACATCTATTATACTTTTATTTGTTTTCCTATATTTTCTCAACATAACCATCTTTTACACTATTATTCAGTCATATCTTTTTTGTTTAGATTTCTTTTTATTCATAATAATCAGTATTATATAGGTTAGGTTAGGTTAGAACTGTGACCAACTACGCGCGAGCCGAGCGAGCGTAGCGAGCGGTGCCGCGGCAGCGGCCGGCGAGCGCTACCTCGAAATTGGTCGCGAAATTTACTAGACACAACTCAGTACGTTATGTAAAGCATACCCCCAAATAATAATCAAACCCTCAAATTAAAACTATAAATATGATCTTCTACCCACATATATTTTTTATTACACTTGGTAAATGTTTCTTTCTGAGTATGAGTGAAAATATTATGGTAATTATGTTTAGGGATAAAAGCGTTATGATAAAAAACAGTAGGAGTTTAAATATATTTACATTAATGATATTATTAATTACAATTTTCGGAAACATGAGTGTTATGAACATCGCCGGTAGCACTACAAATAGTATGAATGAAAACTTTAGGATGAAAAATTTTAGGAAGAGTGATCATTCGGATTACAAATCATTAGGAAGAACAATTTCGGGTAAAGAACTTTAGTTGAGCCAATATGGACCCCGGAAAACGTGTTATCTTTTTGTCACAATTTATTATTATTTATTACAGCCTATGAAGTCGTTACAAGTCGTCAGAAGCCCGAAAGTCTGACAACCAGTCTAACCAAGGGGTATCGTATTACCCAGATACTGGGTTCTGGACGTCAGATAGACAGTCGCTCCATGTAAAATATTGGAATTCAGCTGCATCCGATTAGATTGGAAGTCGACCCCAACATAGTTGGGAAAAGGTTAAGCAGCAGTCAGACTTTACTAATGAATAAAGAACGCTCTCCTCAGATAAGCACTGAACAGCCAGCATGCCACCACCACAGCTCTGGGCGCCCCCGCACTGCGTGCTGCACTCTCCGTCTCCTGCACTTCAACCACATCAGCCATTAGACTCACCTTGGCTTTTTTCGCTATATTATCCGCCCAATTGACCATTCCCAAATGTGATTTTGCCGTCGTTTGTGTCCTTGACTTCGCTCTTCTGCGAAGGTTTGTCTTTTTAGTTGTTGTTGTTATCCTTGGTTTTGTAAATGGAAATACACGATTGGGGTCTAGAGGACCCTTTTCAGCAAATATTTCAAACAGTAATGTAGCTCGATCAGCGAATTCAAATTTAATATACAAATCATGAGTCAATACTTTTTTTACAAAGACATCATCCTCGTCTTCGAGATATGTAGGTTCCAAGAGCCCGAAATTGGGTAAAACTTTTCCTTTTTCGCCTTTTAGTCCTAAAGATGATTGCAATAATTCTTTTGGTGTTCTGTCTAAGAACTCCTTAAAATGTGTCCCTTCTTGAAAGTAAAAGTGTTCGCGGAACGAGAGAAGAGCACGTGAATGATTTTCAGCATCTACCTGAGAAGAAATAATATTATTATCATTTTTATTAGGAATGATTATCATTTTTTTTTCTTTTACTTATTATTTCTTATCAAATAATATTATAGGTAATTTTTCTTGTGTAGCGGAGCCTTAACGTTTGTTTACGACTTGCCCTTAAGCGCGGCAGCGGGAGACCCGCCAACCGACCCCCGCCAACGACACTCGACGGTGGACGTCTGGACGAATGAACGCGAGCGTGTATGCCACACATAATATATACACTTGTAAATAAAACAATTTAGTGCTTTGAACATAGTTTTGTAGGCATACATTAATATTTTTTTGTTTTATTGATATTAAGTTATTAGTCTTATGAATATCATTTATTGTTTTTCATACATTCTGCATCTACATTCGTTTATATATTTTCTTGTTTGCTATAAATGAATGAGAGAAGGAATTCTTTAGAACTAAGCAACTTTATTCTTAACTGATTTTTTATGTGTACATTTTTTGCCTGTAATGACCCTCTGTTGGGCAAACGCCTCCCATGACCAATGTAATATAACACACGAATGTAATATGTTATTGTAACAGGAACTTCTTTCGAACCGCTCCCGCCACAGTCCACTCGACCAAAAAGGGCGCAGCTTCTAGAATCATCCAGAAGCTGCATGAACATAGCAGACGACGCACACCTTTTTTTGAAAAGAATCGTCTGGCATCCGTCACTGGGCTGCGTACCAAGACGTAACACGAAAAACTTTACCCCGAAACCCTATACATACTCGTATAGCTAGTGATGTGATGTGTGTGTATATTAAATTATGTATTTTTTTTTAAAACGTACGATGAAGGGTTCTGTAGTTAGGATGAATAAATCCTAAAAACAAAATTATAAGCATACGTTACTACTGCAAAAATGTAAGTTTGTACGCACAATATAGAGAGATTTACCATGTTTTTTTAAGACCATACATTTCTTATAGATCTTCCTGTAATCTATGAGTAAAGAACCATATTATTCTGTATTTTTTCAAAATTTATGGCCCGAAAATTTGAAAAACAATTGGGCTTAATTTTGTTTTCGAAGTTATGGGTGAATGGTAAATTTTCATATATATTTCTTAAATATTTTTAAAGGTACGAACTTTTTTTTAATTATAAAAAAATGAGATCCTCGCTACAAGCCCTTTCATTTGGTCACACGGTTCAGTTTGCAAAACATTGTTTTTTAATTTTCCAATTTTCCCCTAAAAGTCGTCCCGTTCCGTGTTTGGGTCACAGAATTTCATAGGTTTAAACAAATAAATTGGTCCAGTAGAGTCGAAGAAAATTGGTTGTAACACACGACAGACACGAGTGATCCTATATGGGTTGTTTTTTTCCTTTTGAGGTACGGAACCCTAAAAATGTGAGAATAGGAGTCTTCACCGACAGTCATTGTGTAATTTCGCTGAAGTATAACATTTAAGGATAATTCGTAGGTTGAAATAAATAAGTAGGTTCGGAAAGTATACAACCGATCTTCTGATACGTACAGTGATACGAACACAAGAAGCCACCGCGTTTTCCAAGTCGTAGAATGATAACTGAAAACAAAAATATAGGTACATCTATACTTATAATAAATCTGTAGAAATGAAAATTCTGTACATTGAAAATATCAAAAAAATAAATGGCAGGGGGGGTGTTACTAGACCGACACCGAACCCAAAAATTTGATTAAAATTTTTTTTGTCTGACTGTCTGTTTGTTCAGGCATCACGCAAAAACTACCGGTTCGATTACGATGAAACTTGGTATAATTATTCTTTAATATCCTGGGCACCACACTGGGTACTTTTTATCCCGGAAAAGTATCCTATCCTACTATCTATATTTATATAAAAAGACAAGTCCTGACTGACTGCCTCATCAACGCCCAGCCCAAACCCTTGGACCTAGAAAGCTGAAATTTTGCACAGAGGTTCCCTTTATAATGTAGGCAAGGAATAAGGAAGCTTTTTTTGAAATTCAACCCCTAAGGGGGTCAAATAGGGGATGAAAGTTTGTATGAAAAATCTTATTCCTTGAGGTAATAAACATGAAACTCCGCACAAATAATTATCAAAATAAATGAAAAAGTTTGTAATTTGTTGTTTTTCTAAATTACCCCCTAAAGGGGGGTTGGGGGATGTCAAAGTTTGTATGGAAGAATTTTAACGCGCTGTCCGATTAACTCGAAACTCAATATTTATACTTAAACTCAAAAATCACACTTAATAACGCTAAGTATCAATAAGTGGAAGATGAATGAGCGCTGAGCGTGCGTGTCTCTCTGCGTCCGGCGACGGGCGTGGCAAAACGTCGTGTTCAGGTTCGCGACAAGTCAGTCGTCATTCTGTGGATGTCTCGTTGAGAGGTGAAACACGTGTCGATTTCTTACAGGGTTTTTAGGACTCTTAGAAACAGTTAAGTGGAATAGGTTACTAAATATATATAATATACGTCTATTATATTTTATAATAGATTTCCGCCAAGTTACGCCTGAATCAATTAACTATCATCTTCATAAGTATTTTTGTTCTTACATTTGACGGTAACAGTGCTATCACCCGTAAAGAGACCTATAAGATTATCAGTGGCTTCGGGTAGGTCATTTCAAAATCAAAATAAAAAGTCATTTATTCAAACTACCCAAGTAGCATTGGGGGTTCTTTATCGGTTGACTAATGGTACACATTTATTCTTTAAGCTCTCTAAGTAGGCTGTATGAGAGCTCTATAGCACGCTATACAGCCCTTACACCACCGGTTTGGGCACAAATTATTCAGCCTTAAGTTCACAAAAGGTACACAGTAGCTGAATAGCAGCACTTTAACGGCAGTTTAAGAGAAGAACAGTGGTCTTATAGCTGATCAACGGCACTATATATGATTCCGTGTGGTTCTTCATATAGACAAGATGTTATAAGAAGTAACGAGTGAACAATTATATTGCCTCTATCTCGTATTAAGCTTACAAGTGTACCCTACAAACTATTAGTGGCCGCTTTTTCTCCAAATTATCACTTGAGTACCACATTTTGTGATAAATATTTAGGAACGACGTATTTCGCTCGGGTGTGTCTAATCTAAACATCAATTTTAATTGATATCATTATTACTGGTAATTAAGTACTCTGTGTTTATTATATCCTATTGTATTAAAACTATGGGTAATGTAAATTTATTTTAAGTATACACATATTATTTAGAGTTAAAACTTTCACACGCCTCAGAAATAATGTCCTTTTTATCAAACCAAATCTTTCTAAACAAGCAGAGACAAACCATGGAATTTTTGATATGTGTGTTTTTATAGCATTACAATCAGTCTGTGATTTTGTATTTGAACATTAACCACAAAATTAATCACGAAAACTCCGTAGGTGATACAGTCATAATTAATTTAGAAATAAATTATAGGTCATGTTTGAAAAAAATGGTGGACATTGTCTCCAGCTACAGTGAATCATTGTAACTCCAGATTAAACTTGTCACCTCTTTAATACATCACAAAGACCCGCTTACAGCTATAAGCTGAATAACGCTGCACAAAGGGTTGTACATAACAGCTTTTGGCTGCAGTAATGTTCACATTTGTTGTATTATAATGCCAGCAATATAACACCGTACCTACATGTGGACATTTAAATAGCCCGTGCCGTATTTTTCCCCTCTTAAAATGCTATAAATCAGCTTTAAAATAAAAGCTGGCTAGAAGATTAATGTTATCCTAATATAACACCAATAGTTGAGTGAATTTCTCAGGCGAAAAATTTACGCGTCTAGGCTGAAAACGCAGTGCTGCTTTACAGATAATGCAACGATTTTTTTTCTCAGAATTAAAGAGACGTGAATCTAAATGAAGCCACTTCAATTATATTTATAAGACTATTACTTTTTTAGATAAAAATCAGTAAATGATGAATTATCAATTTCTGTGTCTTGTCCACAATCACTTTCATACACAGCATTTACCTCTCAGGAAGATATTCTGCAACATATATAGGAAAAATTATTTTGATTGCGTTAAGTAATAATTGACCGACTAGAAGCTAATTATTTTTGAATATTTAGGCTCATAGTTAATGAGTACATGTCAGCGGTAGTTTTGTCCGAGCGAAATTACCAATTTCTATGGTCATTTTGTTTCGCTGTCCTGAGCTTCCACCAATGAGTTTAAACGAACAATAAATCCCTGCCCAGCAAGAGACAGTGGTGCGTTTACGCGTAGTGAGAACGGTAGAGCCCCATATCGCCTCGTCTTCCCGCCATAAATGTAAGTACGTGATTTCAGTTTACTCGGAACGAAATTTTGCAATTTCGGTGATCAGGTTTTTTCAAGAAATAAAGGTATCACTTTTATGCATGCTAAGTAGCCTTTGGTACACATTTAAGATTATAGAAAACAATAGTCATAGCCTTTATAGTTTCTTGTAATTTTAAAAAAATAGCCACGTTTCCAATTTCTGTGGGCCAATTTCTGTGGTTTCCGTGGCATCTGGGTGTCCACGGAAATTACACGACTCCACAGAAATTGTACCTATCAAGTATTATATTAATGTTAATGAAGGTTTTTGAAAGGAAACAATATTTGTTAAGCCGAAATTACTTTAAAAGAACTCATTTAACATACCTAGATATAGATTACACAGAGATAGCATTATCCAATCCATTACAGTCCCATTATTTTGCTCCTTTCATAATCAAATGTGAGAATTTAAATTAGCTCAACAGAATTTTAAATATCTTTTTTATTTTAGTAATCCAAAAAAGAAAAAAGATAGCCAGGAAAGGTTAAAAAAGAAGAGGATTGCAGAGCAAAAAAGAAGAGAAAAAATTAAAAGCGACCCTGTCAAAGCTGAGTAGTTGCGTATGCGTAGGAAAGATCGAGATCGTTATCATCGGAAAAAGCAGATGAATTTTTTTTAACTCTAAGGCGTGAATTACACGCGAGAGAATTAAGACGCGAGACGGCGCGGCGTAAGGTGAAGGCGCGGCACAGGCGCACGTCGCCTTCGAACATTTTGTATGAAAAAGTTTTGAGGCGGCATTATGCCTGCGCCGCGCCTTCACATTACGCCGTCTCTGTATAATTCACGCCTAAGTGAGATGCTAGCTCGAGCTCGTGGACTTAAACAAAAAAAAGAAACAAAATTAATTTAAGTAATTACTAGATATTAAAGACAACAACAAATAAAAACTTTTTTCCACAAAAAATACAACCGCCTTCCAAAAAGACACTACAAAGTGAAAAATAACTTTAATTTCGGAAGTCGGTGTCTTGGTTTTGTAGGTTCGTTATTTGCCACCGACTTCCGAAATTAAAGTTATTTTTCACTTTGTAGTGTCTTTTTGTCATTTCATTCCTAAGATTTGACATTAGTTCTGTATTAGGTATTATTAAGTTAAAACTGTACTGTTTTTGCAGTGATAATATTTTTTTTTTAGTTTGGTGACAATTTGTTTAGATTGTTAATATAAGTTTGATAAATAATTATAAATATACCTAAGTAAATTTTATCCCATCATAGGAGTAAGAAACATAATCAGTTCCTTGATTGCTAATTTTGTACCTTATCTTTCTTTACATAAAAATCATTTTTAGTCATTCACAATTTCAGTGCACACGCACAATTTCTGTGTCACCAATACAATTTCGGTGGCAATAATAAAATTTCTGTGGCTCGGCAATTTCGGTGGCTCAAATAACTCTCTAAGTAATATAATTATATAATCCCCTTTTAGAAAATGTATATAAAATGTGGATATGTTGCGCTTTATTATTAAAGTTTTTTACAAAACCTGAAAATGAAAATGTCCATGGAAATTAGGTAAAAAATCGAGTTGTTGAAATTGACTCAGTTACTTAATAGGCGAATTTAGCACTTTTATGCATGCCATAAACAGGTGAATTTGTTCACTCTAATACAACCAATGAACCATGTGTGGCCAATGTTATTACTTAGAGACCACCAGTGAACTGAATGTGAACTACTAAAGAGAACAAAATGCTACTTGGGTAGGCTCAGAATCAGCACTTTTCGAACGTCAAAATGAGATAACAAAGTCCCCCAAAACGCCCGCCCTTCACAACTTCCTAGTGCTTTAACTGGGAAGAAAGTGGCGCAACAAACTCCCCAACAGCACAGCTGTCTGATCAGTTAGACTTTGAATCTATGCAATAGTATGCAAAATACTTAACATTACGCAACACAAAACATTAACTTAAATTACATTATTTGCCAGATCTCAAAAATCTATACTCGAGCGGAAAAATTAAAATTAAAAACGTAAACAGAGCTAAATCCAATTACAAAATATTCGATCTCACAGTAAAATAATCAACGTCTCCATTCCCCAAGGGAGGGTAATTGGATTCCTCGTATTTTTTATTTAAATATCAACGACCTTCCAAAAACCATAGAAGGGCCATGCGTAGGTACTGTTTGTTGATGATATTTCGCTTGTGATTTCATGCTGGAACAATGTAAGCTTGAGCGAGGACCTAACCACAAACCTGACTTGGAAAACTTGCGCTCAGTCTGGTAAAATCTTATTTAAATGATAGACAACAGCAAGTTCAAATAAACGGTATCAATTCGCTAGGTTTAAAAGTAAAAATGGGTGTTCCACAAGGCTCGATTTTGGGTCCTTTCCTCTTTTCAGTGTACATTAATGATCTACTCCATTTATTAAAAAATCAACCACAAAAGGTGTTATTTCCTGACGATACTTCCTTCATTTTTAAGATAGATAGACGTGCGACATGACGTAAATAATGCCTTACTGCAGGTCCAAAGTTGGTTCACGGCTAATAATTTAGTATTACATGGAAAAAAAAACTAAGTGCATAAAATTTTCTTTACCAAATGTCAAAAGTACCTAGTGATTGTGAGATAATATTGAATCAAGAGGAACTAGAATTCGTCGATTAAACCGTTTTCCCGGGGATCACGCTCGACTCAAGGCTACAATTGCAATGGGGTCCTCATTTACTCGTAACATCTCTTGCAGGACGGCTAAATTCAGCAGCATATGCTGTCAGAAAAATCCAAGTCAATTTACTGATGTAGATACCACGAGACTAGTCTATTTTAGTTTATTTCATACTATCATGTCTTACGGTATTTTACTGTGGGAACGGGCTGCAGACATCGAGTCTATTTTTATTTCTGCAGAAAAGAGCGAGTTTGAGTTTGAGTACCTTGTCAATATATAAATTTATGAAAACATGATCTATGTAAGAAAAAATTTACAACTTTTTAGTAAAAGAGGTGATAGACATAATTATAGTATATGAAAAAGGGACCTATTAGTTCAACCAAGTTTCAGACTGGCTAAAGTAGACTCATCTTTTATGGGGTACTGCTTAAAATGTTACAATAAAATTCCTCCCCACATACCTCAACTGAATGAGACGAAATTCAAAACATGTATAAAACGCACTTGGGCCAATGCTGGTCCTGCTCCACAACCACTACTAACTAAGTCATTGATTAACATTTGAAAAGTCTGTTGGAGCTGCTGAACATTTTAAGACCATCTTTGCATAGTATAAACTCAATTTCCTTTGCATTATACCGGTGATTTTTTTTACTGTCTCGAAAAAAAATGGGTATATTAGGTGAACGGAGTAGAAGCTTATGGCATACTTAGTTTTTTTCCACATCTTAGAAAAAAAAATGATCTATCATCAAAAAACGCTACAATAATTTTAAAGTAAACTTTTCATATTAGGACAAAGAAAGAGAGATTTTGAATTATAAAATTATAAAAAACATAAATTGATAAAAAATATCGAATTTCAAACCATACGCAAGTCGCGTATGATTTATACGATTTTTCGATTATTTTCACTGTTATGTATCCTGTAGCTAATCTGTGAACAGCGTTGTGGTCTGCAATATTGTCTATAAATTTATGTATTTCTTGTTTCTGTTTGATATTGTAGCTGTTTGTTGTTCCTTTTGAATAAAAATAAAATAATAAATCTAGTTACATTAATTGTTCGAAATGCCTGTCTCTAACAACAGTACACATACGACATCGTCAAATAAAATTACTTTGTAACCTACGAAACGCGTTTCTTTTGTGTTTAACAGTTTCTTTCGCTATCTCGATTTTATTTCTTAATCTCTTTTAAGTATCGCCAAAAAAAAACCAAGATCCTTGGATCGATTCAACGATTTGTTACACGAACGTGAGGTCTCAAACTTACTCGTAGTAAAATAAAAGTAGTAATACTGAGTAATTTATTTGTATTGTGACAACGATTCCGCATTTGCTATATTTACGTGGGCAGATTTGCGTAGATTTGCGAGTTGGTTTGTTACATTACCCACACACAAAAGTAATTAAAGGACAATATTATTTATTATTAAGATACAATATATTAATCCTGATTTTCAAGGTTCACTGTACTTTATGTCAATAAATTGTTATTTATGGGAAAATAAACTGTTTTTATTCTAGAAGTTTATTTATTTAAACTTCATAAAATGATAACGAATAAAAATTTTGTAATCACTTATTAAACATTTTTATTC
This sequence comes from Eupsilia transversa, assembly GCA_914767815.1. Taxonomy (NCBI): domain Eukaryota; kingdom Metazoa; phylum Arthropoda; class Insecta; order Lepidoptera; family Noctuidae; genus Eupsilia; species Eupsilia transversa. Next base: position 11,832,229 of record OU611896.1, read on the forward strand.
TTAACCCTTTATTTCAATAACAATAGAAGTAATAATAAATTTAGTTATTAGTTAATAATCTTGTTTATTAATTTATTGAATAAAAAAGATGAAGATGAAGATGATTGTTTAAAAGAAAAATAAAAGTTTCATTTTGTGATTTGCCAGCTATCGGAACTTGATACCAATATGGGAATTTTTTGCACTAGTATGAACCGACCAAGGTTATGAGTAATTACGTACTCTGCGAAAAAGTGACGGTATGCTTTTTGTTTCATTCGACGCCAGTGTGAGAGTTCTGAGGTGTATTCTGTGTTGATACATCACTTACACACACAGATATAGGTACGGCCTGTCGCTCGTTCACAGCAATACAATCCTAAGCGTGCTATTGCACTTATGACCGCTCTGTTTACACGGCTACAAACAAAAAACTAAAAGCGATCGGGATCTTCCAACTCCCTCAAAAATTCTCTAGTCTATCCTCTTACCAATGATGTGCCACATGCCATGAAAATCATTTAACAACTTTGTGAATTCGTTAGAATTATGAATCGAGTCACGTAAGGCTAATATTAAAAATTATGATAAAAAAAAGAATTTTTGTTAAATTATACCTGTCAAACCTATTAAATCTGTTATCTCACTCTTATAAGGTAAAATCTACCTTCTGTCTCTTTCTTTCATAGAGTAAACCGGTTTGAACAAATCATAAAGTGCCGCCGATTCCGTCATTTTTTAACCGACTTCCAAAAAGGAGGAGGTTCTATGTTCGTAGCATATGTGCGTTTTTTTTTATGTATGTCCCTCCATATTTTCGTCAATTGTGAACCGATTTTGAACCTGCTATGTAAATCAGTGACAGGAACTTATTAAAACATCATCCAAATAGGCTAAGTGGGAAAAATACGTATTATTGAAGCTAGCTCAAAAAGTAACAAAGCAAAGTTTATAAAATTTCTATGGGACCACCTCGAGAGCATACTCTTTCAAATAAGAATTTTCAAAATCGGTCCACAATTGACGAAAATATCGAAAGACACACATTTAAAAAAAAACCTAAATATGCTACGTACATAGAACCTCCTCCTTTTTGGAAGTCGGTTAAAAAATTATGGGGTCGGCGGCACTTCGTGATTGATTCAAACCGGTACAGATAGAAGATAGATTTTACCTTATAAGAGTGATATAACAGATTTAATAGGTTTGACAGGTATTATTTAAGTAAAGTTATTTTTTAAATCATAATTTTTAATATTAGCCTTATGTGACTCGATTCACAATTCTAGCGAATTCGCAAAGTTGTTAAATGATTTTCATGGAATGTGGCACATCATTGGTAAGAGGATAGACTAGAGAATTTTTGAGGGAGTTGGAAGATCCCGATCGCTTTTGGATTTTTGTTTGTAGCCGTGTAAACAGCTGTAACACATACAGCTTCAATTTAAGTTTTACCTTTGCGAGTAAATTTAAAAAAAACTAGATGACTGATCTCACTAATTTTGTATTTAAAAGTACTCTAAAACAATACTCATCTTTGTATTTGAATGTAACATTTGGGTCTTTTTTTGACAAAACAATAAAAAGTCGACAAAAAAAAAATCCACAGAGCATGAGAGGTGTTAAGGGGTCTGAAAGGATAGCAGATACCGATCAGTCGAACCATTTTAATTTGGCAATACTTAGCTTTAATTGCATTTTAAAGGCAATTAAACCTAAGTATTTGATATGAGTTTCAACTTGATATCTCTACGCGTTTACGAGGAAAAGGGTAATAAGTTTATAATTATTTAAAAGAAAAAAGGTTTTCGGAATTTTTCCTTTATATTATGTGCTATAAAACATTGCTACATGCCAAATTTCAAGATTCTAGATCGAATAGTTGCGAGTTTGAAAATATGCGGCTTAGTTTGCAGTTTCTTTTGAAGAAAGGGATAGTAACTTTTAAATTATTAAAAATATTTTTATTATATGATACCTATAATTAAAAATTTACGGTTTTCGTAATTTTTCCTTTATTTGTGTTATAAGACGTTACTTCGTACCAAATTTCAAGATTCTGAGTTCACGGGAAGTACCCTGTAGGTTTTGATTCCCTTGGGAGTTTTGTTTGCGGAAATTTGCGGTATAAACGGCTGTTTCTTTTGATTGCGTTGACATATAAGTTTGATTTTATTACAATTTAAAGATATTATAGACTTAAGTATTTGATATGAATTTCAATTTAATACCTCTACGCGTTCATGAGGAAAGGGGTAGTAACTTTAAAATTATTAAAAAAAAAATTTTTATATGATGTAAATAAAAATTTACAGTTTTCGTAATTTTTCCTTTATCTGTGTTATAAAACGTAGCTTCGTACAAAATTTCACGATTCTGAGTTCACGGGAAGTACCCTGTAGGTTTTGATTCCTTTACGAGTTTCGAAAATTTGCGGAAATTTGCTGCATAAACGGCTGTATCTTTTGATTGCGTTGGCTTAGAAGTTTGATTTTTTTCACAGCTGCAAGGGACAGAAGACCTTAGTATTTGGGTAAATTGCAGCTTGATACCTCCACGCATTCCTGAGAAAAAGGGTCTCGACAGACGGAAGGACGGACAACAAAGTGATCCTATAAGGGTTCCGTTTTTTCCTTTCGAGGTACGGAATCCTAAAAACGTGTTTTTATTTACTTTATTCACAGAAAGCATTCGTTTTTATAATTATATTTCCTAGTATCATCTCGGAATTGCATACAATTCCTAGGAAATACATACATTTCACAAGAAATGTGTGTATTAAAGAATATTTGAAACATTATTTTACACATTTCCTAAGTAGGCTCGGAATTGCATATTATTTCCTAAGAATTGTGTAAAATTCCTAGTTTTCATACATTTCCGGTAACATGATATATAAGGTGTTAAAAAATTCACTTTACAAACTTTAAGGAGTGCTTTAGACCATCGACCTGAATAACTTTTACTATGGGACCAACTTTGAAGTCGCGAAAAAAAATCAGCCATACTAAAGTTTAATACCTACTGTTCTAAACTGTACGGGACAGCTGTTTTTTGCGATTTCAAAGTTGCTCCCATAGTAAAAGTTATTCAGTCGAAGTTGTTCCCATAGTAAAAGTTATTCAGGTCGATGGTCTAAAGCACTCCTTAAAGTTTGTAAAGTAAATTTTTTAACACCTTATATAAGTATACTAGCTTTTGTCCGCGGCTTCGCCCGCGTGATTGTAGGAAAATATCTCACGGGAATGTACTACCGGGATTAAAAGTACTTTAACATTTTCCTTTATTTGACTTTTATGATATATCAGTACCAACTTTCAAGTTAATTAAACCACTCAGTAAAATCCTCTCCTGTAAAATTGGTTTCTCGTTTTCACCCCGTCAGGGGTAGATTTTCGAAAACCCTGATACGCGTTATGCTTTATTTTCGGTTTTAAATATAAATATTGAGTTTCGAGTTAATCGGACAGCGCGTAAAAATTCTTCCATACAAACATTGACACCCACCAACCCCAGGGGGTAATTTAGAAAAACAAAAAAAAGATAACTATTCCTGCGAAGTTTTATGTTTATTACCTCAAGAAATAAGATTTTTCATACAAACTTTCATCCCCTATTTGACCCCCTTAGGGGTTAAATTTCGAAAAATTCTTTCTTATTCCTTGCCTACGTAAGGGAACCTCTGTGCAAAATTTCAGCTTCCTAAGTCCTAGAGTTTGGGCTGGGCTTTGATGAGTCAGTCAGTCAGTCAGTCAGTCAGGACTTGTCTTTTTATTAAGATAGATCGATAAATTATACTAGTACAGATAAGTTTAGTTGATATTTCATCATACATAATCCACACTGTTTGTGCTTTTTAGACTTCGTATATGCATTGTATCATGTGGCAAGCATGGTTTCTAAAACATAGACTTTTATTTATTTATTTTATTTAACCAATTATGCACACACATATGTATAAACAGACACTTTTCTTTTGTAGGCATAGTTATAATGTTATTATGTCCAAACTCTGCTCCATGTTGTTCGACATGGGGCACAGTGGCCAGAGAGAGACAGGAATGGAAAGTTCAGAAGGTTGTCTCTCCTTCTCCCTTGAATCCATCTTGATCTTTTACAGACAACCTTTGTCTGTAAAAGATCGCTTTTACCGATAAGACCGCCCATTGTGTCACCCTATGTAAAATTTCTAAATTTATGTCTTTAGTTTGTACGGTGTACATAATAAATAGTATTCTGCCCGCGGCTTCGCCCGCATGGATATCGGTTTAGGAATTTCTAAATGTCTAAGTTAAAAATAATAATAATTTATCACACCATTAATTCGAAATACTGTAGCGCCACCATTGACCACGTAAACGAACGTACGAATAAAGTACACAATAATATCTACCTACACCTGACCATTACGACAGTCCAAAACCTGCAAGTGTAATGGAAAATGTTATCACCAGTTAATTACAATTCAATCGCGGTATGATTAGGTACCTTAGCTTGAGTATTAGTTCTCGATGTTTTGGTTGGTATATTGGCGTGTGCTAGCTGACATATGGCTGTTCATTAAATGCATGTTTTGCGAAACTATTGTATAGAATAAATTTTTCTAACTGAACAGACAGCTGTGCTGCTGGGGAGTTTGTTGCGCCACTTCTTCTTCCCAGCTAAAGCACTAGAAAGTGGTGACGGGTGGGCGTTTTGGGGGACTGGCTTATGTAATTTTGACGTTCAAAAAGTGCTGATTCTCAGCCTAGTTTGAATAAATGACTTTTGATTTTGATTTTGATTTACCTACTGCCATATGCTACGGCTTATATGGAATCTATACCTTCACAAAACGCTCTATAGTGTTGAGTTCAGGTATACAATAAAAATATATACGCCCATGTTAGGGATTTGAAAATATACCGTACCTCAACATTTTTCTGGGATATACTTTCATGTAGGACACTCCATTTTGCTATACTGTAATGTTTACCCGTTTCACCGCTTTTAATTACGCTATCGAATACAGAGACAGACAAAGGGGACGTTTAAAGTTTTTTTTTTTTTTAAACAAACTCGTAGATACGTAAGTATCGTTCTTGTTTTTAATTTTGATCAGCTTTCAGTCTAAATTGCATGGAGTACTTTTCCCCCGACTCAAAATTCAAATTCTCGATAAAGGCTCGTACACAATGTTCAGTTCATTTTACACACTTTTTACACTAATAGGAACACAAATTATATAGTTATTACTATAAAATATACTTCGTACCCTACTTGCACTTTACTTCCTGTTTTTTTATTAAGAACATTTGGAAGCACATAATTTAAACCGTACTGACTCACACGTGGCCCAATTTAAATAAACAAAATGTTGCGTCAGCTAGCGGGCGAAAAGGAAAGAACAAGAACTAATGAAATAGTAACGTGACAAAAGAATACCGTTGCGGTCGGGTATATTTTAAAATAACTACGCGCGAAATCCTAAATCTGAAAGTATACCCAATGTCAACTCGGCCAGTGACATCACAAATGTTAGGTAAAGGTACGCTTTAATGAATTAATTCTCGATTTCTGGATTTGAAAACATACCCGACGGCAACACGGTCTCTGACGTCATGAGCGTTGTGTATAGATTCCATAATATATACGCAGCGCCGCGTGGCAAGCAAGTTTTTGTACGGACAACCAGGGGCCTAAAGTCTACTAATTTATAAACGTTACAATGGTCTCTCAATGGTGAGTTTTTGACAGTTTTTGTATGGCAAATCTGTCAAAAACTCGCCATTGAGAGACCATTGTGACGCCTTTAAATTAGTAGACTTAGGCCCCTGGTAACATAACATGCTTATAACTTTATGGCTTTTCATGAAACAGTTTTGAAATTGTTTACATAGATTCTGTACATAAAAAGGTTTCGCCTACCTACCTACCCTACCTACCCTACCTACCCTACCTACCCTACCTACCCTACCTACCCTACCTACCCTACCTACCCTACCTACCCTACAGATGTGTGCCAAAATTCATGCAAATCCTATTAGTTAATGATTGAAATACTATGGTGAATTCATGCAAGCCTAGTATTTTTTGATAGGATTTATGGCAACGACAGCTATAGGAACAGTTTGTATGGGAACATATAATGTTATACCACGTTTTATGTAACGGGAAGGGGACTAAAAGAAGGTTCAGCCGTTCTTGAGTTATAAATCGTGTAACTAACAGACTTTCTTTTCTATATATAGATATTTTATAAAGTATACCACTTACTGTGGTATACTTACATAGGTATACTTACATATTAATAATGTAACACCTTTAAACCTGTGTGCACAAATAAATATTTTATTTGATAAGGTTCAGTGATCACTGCTGCGTTTGGACAGTTGGACACCTGTAAACCCAGAGGCAGCGCAGATGCGTTGTATCCTAGCCTAGAGACAAAACTAAAATTGTTTCCCATACACTTTTTTTTTTTTTTTTTGGGTGGGATATCATCAAATAACTTCTCCCGCTCTGGGCGGAGCGGAACGGCGTGTCAGACCCTTACTGACTAAAACCCACCCGTGTTCCTTCAGTTGCCTGTGTTGCCAGGGGCCACGGTATCCCTTTCGGACTTTCCCGCAACCCCGGCAGGCATCGGCCCTAGTGGGCCCCGCCATTGGTGCTGACATCTCTTCGAGGCGCGCGTGGAACACAACGTGCCGTTGACCCGGGCCTGGTCCATTGCTCACCGCTCGCAAGCCCGCGCCTACGGTGGCCGGGAATCAGCCAGGGATTCTCGAAGCCCAGGGCGTCGCCTACGGCGGCTAGGGGCGTGAGGGCGTGAGGGCGCGAACTTTGCCTCTCCCTCACGCGCTCCGCCTCCTATTTCCCATAACCTAAAAAAAAAAAAAAGCAGCAGCGCTGCTTAGCGGCAGAAATAAGAATGCACTACACAACACTCATTTCCACAACTTCATCAATCAGCTGTCTAATTGCGTAACACATTTTTCGTAAACGATTAAGACTAATCTGTTTCATTTTGACAGTTCAACAACATTCAATGCGTTATTTACGTTGTTGAGCTGATTTTTTTTCGAACTTATGATGGAATGGATTAGCAATCTTTTTCAAAACTATTCAGACTGTGATTGATCGTGTATTACGCAATTAGGGTGCTGATGATGAGTAATTACTTCAAAATCTATTCATTCATCTTTCTCCTTATAATATGTATTTACATTATAACAGATGACCTACCTTATATTCACCAATTCCCGCCGTTCCGGTGTACGTTTTCAGCTCGAAATATTCATTATACACTAGGGCCTTGTTTGGCGATTCGCAGGCGTTCTTGATATTTTCCCATGTGTCCATGACTGAAAATATAACATAACAGCACGCCGTTAATTCCTCGAAGGAGTAGTGTGCCCTATACCCATAGATATTACACCCAAATTGCCTTAGTTATATTTAACTTCTGGCTTGTAAGGACGCGAGTCTACTGCCATCAACCAGGCACAAATGCAAACTCCGGGTTTGGACTTAGAAATTTCACATAATAATAAGGAAAAACCCAACTTCGTTCGACCTGGGAATTAAACACAGGTCCGTCAGCTCATCAGTCTCGCTTGAGACCATTAGACCAACCAGGCAGTTCTCTTTAAAATGCCGTAACGAATTACGGCATTTTAAAACAATCTGAAATGTGAATCTGCCTTTGCCTAGCCTTTTTCCAACTATCTTGTCATGGTCAAAAGGAAGGGTTATGATTTTAGCATTCTATGTATGTATGTAGGTATGTTTGTATTTACGTGTGTTCCACCGCTACGGTGGAACACACGTAAATACAAACACTCCTCGACTACTGAACCGATTTTGACTACCACTGTGGCTTTTTTGCTCCTCCCATTGTACAGTACACGAATTTTGGCGTCAAACGCCATCTTAAAGAATCTCAAAGAATTTTTGTCAGTTTGTTTGTCTGTTTATTTGTTCGCGCATCACGTGAAAACGGCTGAACGGATTTTGATGCAAACTTTATTAATCTCTCGACAAAATCCCCGGCCGGGTTATAGGTAATGTAACATCACGCTACGACCCGTAGGAGCCGAGCAAAATGAAAAAAAGTCGGAAAAAACCCTAAGCAAAAACGAAGTAATAGCGCGGGTGGGCGAAGGGTCGCGACGCGGTAGGCCGGCGGGGTATCTACTATTACTACATTATAACAGTGAATCAATTTTCACGCCTCACCCTTAAGACCTAGGCCAAAATATTTTTTATATTCGGATAGCTCATGACCTAAAGAGGTGCCACAGAATATTAATAAAAAATCTAAAAAAAATTATTAATTCTCGAAATTACGCGGGTATTATGGTGTTAAACATAAAAATTATCAGTTTATTTACTTATAAAAAGTTACATACCTTGTATTATTCCGGGAGCTATTCGCTGTATAGAATATTAATAAAAAACTATGTATAACAGTATGAAGAACAACACAAATCTTAATACATATATTATTCTGATAGAGTAAGTTGCAGGTAAAGTTAAGGAAGAGTCAAGCACATACTGGTCTCTGCGGAACTTCCGAAAGAAACCCACTCTTTTTCTTTACTCTTAAAATTAAAATGGACTAGACAAAGGTAATGTCAAATGCCTATGTAACACCGACTCTCATGAAGGTCGGAGACGCTACACTCGAAGTTGTGGACGAGTATGTTTACCTAGGACAAACTGTCCAGCTACGTAGATCCAACTTCGAGAAAGAGGTCAATCGTCGAATCCGACTCAGCTGGGCAGTATTCGGGAAGCTACGCAATAATTACCTTCTCGTCCCACATATCGCAGTGCCTCAAGACGAAAGTCTTTGACCAGCGCCGCTCACAATGGGCCTTATTAGAAGGCTAAAAGTCAGCCAAAGGGTAATAGAGAGGGCTTGGGGTATCCCTACGTGATCGAATTAGAAATGAAGAGAACCGCATGAGAACCAAGGTAATCAACATAGCCCTGGCAACGGCCTTTCAACCCTGATACCTATGTCCAGTAGTGGACGGCTTTTGGCTGAAATTATGATGATAATGACTTACAGGGAATAACAACTACAGCTCTACTATCCTCGGTGGGCTTAATAATGAAGTGCTCCAATACATCTATGTCGAACGGATATTTGCCGGAATGAATTTGCTCCACAGGCATCACACGACGAGAACCGTTCACTCTGGAACAAGAATGATGAAGCATAGTATATCTCAGAGGAACATATTGGTGCCCACACTGTTACTGGTACACATGTTAAATACGAAAATGCTACAATTTACGAAAAAAACCGGCCAAGTGCCTGTCGGACCACGCACAATGAAGGGTTCCGTAGGTGGGATGAACTTATACCAAGAACAAACTTAACATTGTAGTTGAAAAACATGTTCTCCCATACAAAATGTATGGTAGAACATGTTTTTGCAACTGCAAATTTAAGTTGGTCGATAATAATTACTCGTTAACTAGTAGAGTCTACTTAGCTGTGATAGTATTCCTTTTAATTTCGTTATATATACTACTACTGTGAATTTTTCCACATATCCAGAACTTACCGTTTAGCTGGCAGGGGGGGGGACACTTGACTCTGGCAAAAATTAGCACTTTAAAGCTTAATATTTCGCAGACGGATCCTTCAATCCAAAAATGGTTTTAACAAGCTCAATATTTTTGAAAGAGCTTTCTAAAGATAGGTACCCGACACTATGGGATAGACAAAAAAAAAAGATATCCCCACTTTACATGTAGGGGAGGTACCCTAAAAAAAAATATTTTTCATGATTTTATTTTACCACTTTGTCGGTTTCATTAGTATGTATACTCATGCCAAATTACAGCTTTCTAGTACTAACAGTCTCTACGCTAGGCCGGGGACAGACAGACAGACAGACAGACGGACATGGCGAAACTATAAGGGTTCCTTGTTTACTGCGGAACCCTAAAAAATTACTAAAACAGGGATAAAGTGAATTTATCTATTTTGGTCCAATACTGTGCTATATTCGACACTACTTCTTAGGTGGCTGCTGATGTAGAGCAAGAAGACTTACGCGAAAAGTTTATGTATCGGAACGAACTCGTCATCCCCCTTGTTGACATTCCCCTTGCGCCTGTAATCGTAGACCTCGTCCGGACTGGTGATAGACTTGATCCAGGAGAAGTAAGGGAACAAATCGATGAAGCGAGCGGGGGCCGCGCAGCCGGGGCCGTGGATGCCGAAGCCTATCTGATGATGATACGTAATTAAATAAACGCAGAAAGGGCAGGCTGAGATAACAGGACACATTTCGTAGTGAAGGACTATACACACCAGATGGAAATATCCAGTCACGTTGGACACAAGCGCCATCCCATTGTCCCAGACACACTGTGTCACGTTGCTCGGCGCGTATCCACACAGGTATGCAGAGGGGATGCGTTTCTGGGATGACAACTGGAAACAAAAGCAGTGCAGATGATGTAATGACATCATCAGAGTATATGAAGAAAGACAAATATTAGATTTGTATGGAAGAAGAAGGCACGCTGCACCGACCCCAAGTGAATTGAGAAAAAGCTAGAAGGATGATAATGATTTTGCTTCCTCGTTGGTTCAGTGGTCGCAAGCGCTACTGCTGAGCATGATTGTCATGCAGCATGTCCTGGGTTTGATTCCCAGGTCGGGCAAAGTGTTATTGGGATTTTCTATCTGGAATTTATCATTGGTTGATGGCAATAGGCTCGCCCCTAATACATGCGACTTAAACATGCCAGTTATATAAATGTCTCTAAAAAATGTAATGATAGTGTAATGATAGTCAAAATAAGACAAAACTGATTCGATAAGTCGATTACCACAAATATAGAAGGAGAAATTAAGGTAAAATGAAAAAGAGGAAGACAGAGAAAGAAGTACACAACAACGAACGAAAAGGCAAATATAGAATTTTTAAAAATCTTAAAGAAGTGGTTCAAAAGTGGGTATAAAGTTGTTTGGGACACATTTATAAATAAATGATAAACTAAAGAATTACAACGGGGGATCCGTTGTAATTCTTTAGTATATCTTTCTAAAAAACAGCTAAAACGCACGTGAGTCGGTGCTAACATAAAACCTTTGTAGCGTAAAATGCCCGATGATATAAAAATTTTAAACTGCTTACCCCAGCTCTGTTATAAAATTCTTCGCATGCTTTTTTATCCAAATACTGTATGTTGTAAATTACTTTCTCCATTTTTTTATTCTCTGCAAAGAAATATAGCAAAGATAAATGCTTTGTTATGCTTTCCGAAAGATGAAAATAAATAGGAAAACTCAAAAAGATAATTTAGCAATTCCCGGTACAATTCGCACGATTATTGATTTTGATTATGGATCGTGATCTAGATTGAACATGTAATGGGAGTCTAAGTTAAAAGGAAAGTAATAAAATTACTTACCGTCTGTAAAACCAGTTAGGTAGAGATATCTAGAAGTATTGAATGTTTCGCCAGTTGGGATGCAAATCGGATTCAACGGAACTGTAATGCACATTATAATCATCATGTTTATTCAAGACTCTGACATTGTTAACAGCTTCTGCAAGCTATGTCCACAGTGCGAACACGCCATATGGAGGCTTTTAGTAACTAGTACCATACAATGTAGGTATCGGTTGAAATGAACAGATACTATATATTTATATTAATATTATAAATTCGAAAGTAACTCTGTCTGTCTGTCTGTCTGTCTGTCTGTCTGTCTGTATGTTACCTTTTCACGCCTAAACCACTGGACGGATTTCGATAAAATTTGGCAAGGAGATAGATGGCATCCCGGGGAAGAACATAGGCTTAGATTACTAAGGACATGCTAGGAAGAAAGAAAAACTACAGAACACGACCGCGTTTGTTCTTTTTGAAACCTAGCTCAGAAAATCGCAGCAAAATCGTAGATAAGATACTACACTTATCGCTGATAGCTCACCAACAAAGATAACAAAAACGAATAACTCACAGTCGACAGCATCGTCAAGGTCCAGCTCGACGATAGCGATGGTGTTGAGGGTGGAGTACTCGTACTCAGGGTGAGTGACGTAGGACTTCGGTTTGGCGAACCACGGAGTGTCCTGAGCCACTAGGAACATGGCCTTGCTGTCCGATCTGTTACAGACGACGGAGGCAGAGTAGAGTGGATTGACATAGCATGATTTTTTAGAATCTATTTCTAACACGTTTTTTTTTTTGACAGATTGAGCGCAGCGTCTCTGCTTCAAATCTGACAAAAAATGCTTTTGTGTGTCAGTTTGTTGGTACTCCTGCGTATTTTACAACCGATCTGCTATCTAATTGCGTAACACATCTTCGTAAATGATTAAGACTAATCTGTATCATTTTGACAGTTGAACAATATTCATTGCGTTATTTAGGTTTTTGAGCGGATTTTTTTTCGAACTTTGAACTGGAGTGAAAAGAAGCAAACAAATCAAAATTAAATCAAATCATTTATTTGCCAGAATATGGATAAGTACATGAGGTGATAGGTACATACAATAAAAGTTCTTTAAACCATAGGTATCCTACCTAAACAGGTGTGCAGATATCTAATGCAATGGATTAGCAATCTGTTTCAAAAACCATTCAGATTGTGATTGATCGTGTATTACGTAATTAGGGTGCTGGACGAAACTTGGTATACAGATTTTACGATATTATAGTTTTTTTTTTTTCGATCTGCCTTCATCTCGGCCAGGCTTTCCTACAGAGTAACAATATCCTTCAGCAGCCTGGTGACGTCAACTATTTTAAAAAGTGTGGAGCGCTTTCTTTGCGCCTTTATTCACCTTTATTGAATTTAACATTTCGTATGCCGTATATAAACAATTAAAAATCCATTGTGTTTTGCGTGGATCTACGTTCTAATACTACCAATACGAAAGGTTAAATTAATTCAAATTACACACATTTTTTTCACTTTCAGTGAAGACTTACACAATTAGGTAAAATAGCGGATAACAGATCCTACGGGCATTCAGTTCATACTTTATGTATACCTATAATTTGAGGGACATAAATAATGCCACTGATATCGCGATTGACGGGGCTATCTACAGAGGAAAAGTGATGTAAAGGAAGTTCTATCCAATCTAAAAGAAGATTTTAGAATAGAATAGAATAGAATCTTTATTTCGGACATAAATATCCATATAGTGTTAGTAACATACAAAATAACTTATTGCCTAGTGCTAGTAAAAATCAACGTCCGCACAAACTGCTGTACAATCGGAGAGCCGAAGCTCTCGGCTACAGTGTTCAGGATGCTGTTATGACTGCCCCTCACTCTCCTCAGTAGCGACGCAGTTTTCTTGCGTATAATTGCATAAAAGCCGTCGGTGCGGGCTTGCGCAAACATTTCCGACGCGCTACAGTAACGAGGCAGCCTCAACAACATCCTGAAAGCATTGTTATATTGAACGCGCAGGACATCCAGCGATCTCTTAATCCCATAGACTGCCCATGTACAAACTTTGGCAACTTTGGCTTTGGAATCTATGATTTGATTTGATGATTGAAACATTTGTTTATGAATGCAAAAATATATTAAAATTGTCTTATTTATATGATACCCAGAAGAAATAAAGGGTTGTTTTACTCACATAGTATCAGGTTAATGACATGAGGTAAAAAAAGTGCGGGCTTTCGACAGAAGTGCATAGGGTCGGGTTAAGAGTATGATACTCACTCGAAGACGTGCTGTGGTATCCTGACCACGTCGTCTGCGTTAGCGAGTGCATATCTCATGTTGATGAGAACAATCCCAGTCATGGCTATATGAATCTGGCCCTGATCATCTGTGAATGAATTGAACATTTTAAACTTAACTTTATCATAAAGGTGTTTTTGGAGGTTAGGCAACATGGAGTTCCTCCGTTGAGAAGGGGCATCCTCCGACCAGACGAGTTTGTGTGCACTGAGCTACGTTGTTGAAGGACACTAAGTTCACAAAACTAATTGGAGATCCTTCTAATACATGAAATGATTTTTACCCGACTACGGCGAAGAAAAGGGAGAGTTGTGATTTTAACCGGTATGTATGTATGTTCATTTGTTCTCTCATAACTTCTAAAGTACTCATCATAACTTGACAAATGGGGTTTCAGAGAGAGACACACAAATAAATTTATATTTGTCTGTCTGAGATGACTTGTTTATACCTTTTTAGTTGACTTTTTTGCCGTAGTTGGGTTTTAGTTTATATAAAACTAGCTTTAGCCCGCGGCTTCGCCCGCGTGGTTGTAGGTAAATATGTCACGGGAACGTACTACCGGGATTAAAAGTACCCTATGGTTATATATGCTTAGGCCCCCCCTTTGCTTTATTTAACTTTTATGATAGGTGATAATATAATTTTCAAGTTAAAAAATCCTCTGCTGTAAAATTGGGTATCCCTTTTCACCCCGTTAGGGGTAGATTTTCGATAAACCCTGATACACGTTATTCTTTATTGTCGGTTTTAAGTAAAAATACTGAGTTTCGAGTTAATCGGACAGCGCGTTAAAATTCTTCCATACAAACTTTGACACCCCCGAACCCCCCATTAGGAGGTAATTTAGAAAAACAAAAAATTACAAACATTATAATTTATTTAGATAAGTATTCGTGCGAAGTTTCATGTTTATTTCCTCAAAGAATAAGATTTTTCTTACAAACTTTCATCCCCTATTTCCCTTAGGGGTTGAATTTCGGTAAATCCTTCCTTTGTATAACTTTCCCGGAAAATTGAAAAAATGGAAAAACTTGCTGTTGACTAATTCACAAACAACACCCTTTGTGAATTAGTCAACAGCAAGATGCGGGTAGTATACTAACGTATGTGTACGTGGAGTACTCCGAGCCAGTTGAAGTCGCCGCTCTGTCCGAGGTTCCCTGCCCGCACCTGCGCAGTGGTCGACCGGTCGCAGGACTCCGCTGACGAACGCCCTGAAAAACAACGACATTACTCCACGATCTACGCGCACAAGCGACACGCGTCTTGCGAAAGTGACTAAATCGAAAATAAATAAAAGTAAGAAAATAAATAAAAGACAGAAAAAAGAGAACGTGGCGCAAGTCGCATCGCTCTAGGCCGGGAACCCGTGTCGCGATAGCGCTCGGGTTAAATTGACGCTGGTACAGTAAGACGCAGATTTTCCATAACTGCAAAAGCTGAGATGATTTAGGTTTTAAAAGCATAATGAGTCTATAAGTTTTCCACTGCTGGTGCACAAGTCAAGCTGTATTCCACCACGACCGACATGAGACATGGCCTGATATTTCCTTCTTCTTTCGACAGATCCACTTGTTTTTTCAACAAGGTCCACTTTGAGGTAAAAAGAAAGAAAACTTTGTTTGAGGAAGATAAGTAGGTCTTTTAAACGTATTTTTTTTATGCTCATGTGGGGTGTTATACAGAGTAGTGGTCGGGTGCATCGCTTAAATACATGTACAGTGTCCGTGTACATGTTAAGCTTAAATTAAGTTAAACATTAGATAAAAAATATTTTTTGAAAATATTCAATCTTAAAAGATTTAAAAAAAACGCCGCACGACGGTCCGTTTTGGGGAGTATATCAAAACATTCTAAATAGTAAAGAATTAGGTAATCAACTGCAAGGGAATTGTAAAGAAAAAGTTTTGTGTGCGTTGTTTGCAATCTTATTCCATAATGTTGATATTTTTAGGCATGTATTTAGTCTTCCTAAAACATTTTCAAGTCATAAAAGTGGACATTTGGGAAAAAAGTATTGTATGTCTATCGAAAGGCGATTTTCAGCCCACTGTGCCACGACGACTAAGGCCTAAGTTCACCAACATTAAAATCAACTGTTTAGATATTTAATCAGTTCTATATTTAAAATTTCCTCAGGAAATTTGACATAAACCAACTGTTTAATAACTAACCGGCGGTTTGAATGTTGGTGAACACATGCCATAGACTGGGTTGAAAAATACTATCAGATGTCTCTGAAATATAAGCCAAAGTCTAATCAGGGACTTTTGAATGTCAACATTTAGAAGAAAATAGAATTGATTCTAGTTGCTCCTTCAAAAGGTAGTTACATATGGAGAAGAATAGGCAAAATATAAGGCAAAATTTTATTGGGTTTTTCCATCAGGAATTTCTCAGTCGCACCCTGGAGTCTGGATTTGTGCCCGGTTGATGGCAATAGGCACGCCCCCTATTTACATGGCACTTACATATATAATTGGCGAAATGTGGGTGTTACTATAAATACACCTCTGCCTTAACCTTCGGGGATTACAAGTGTGATGTTTTGTTTTTGTGCGAAAACCAGATCAAATTAATATTAGAACTGCATTATAAAAAATATAGAACAACCAACTCACCAACGAACAGAAACACCAGTTTGAAGAAGAGGAGCCTTCGTTCCTCCATTGTTTCAGAAATAATCGTTTCAAAAATAACTTTCTACGTTAAGACATAAAACGATAATCACAGTTTATACCGAGCGTGTAATTGCTACAAGTCACTCATTTCTCATTAATGACTAATTATCAATAGAAAAGAATGCGTCTGGCATTCACTAGAAAACCGTCGTTATTTATAAATAATGAACAAATATTTGTTCATGAACACACAGTAGTTTTCAAATGGAGTGTTCATTTGAACGGTTTGGTGAAGGGTGGGCGTTTTGGGGGACTGTCTTATGTTATTTTGACGTTCGAAAAGTGCTGATTCTCAGCCTAGTTTAAATAAATGACTTTTGATTTTGAACGCGAGGTAGACTGGCACTGAAGACAAGAATAGCTTTAATGGCACTTTCTAAAACTGAATGAGTCATCGTCTTTTAATAGTAATAGTTTGGAGGGGCTCTGGTTTAATGATAACAGCCGCTTGGGTCGATCGAAGGTCAAAGTACGCTTGCCGCGGTTGGTTCGTGGATGGGTCATATCAACACTCCTGTGTGCCTCGGAAAGCTCGTTAAGCTGTTGGTCCGGCTGACATACGTGGATCTTTGACAGTCATTACGGGTCACTCAGAAGCCCAAAAGTCTGACAACCAGGCTTACCAAAGGGTATCGTGTTACCCAGTAACTGTGTTATGGAGGTCAGGTAGGCAGTTGCTCCATGTAAAATACTGGTATTCAGCTGCATCCGGTTAGACTGGAAGCCGATCTCAACATAGTTGGAAAATCAGCACATTGTTTTTTTTTTAAATAATGTTTGCATCTGTACAGTTGTTTTACCTGTGCAAAAAGTTTTATTTATATAAAATCTGAAATAACCCAAATTATACACTTTTGGTAGGTTATACTCTGAACACTTGGCGAAGAGAGAGATTAAATAACAGACGCAATGAAATAAATTAGTACCTACAAGTGCTACATTTGGACACTACTGTTTTTTCTCTCAAACGTTGTTAATTTATTTAGAAAGAAAGAAAATACGTTTAATTGTGTCTGTTATTTAATACGTCATATACAGCGAAAGAAACTTCTTCCGAACTCGGTGTCCCACGAAAACACTCGACTTCAAAAAAAAAAGTTTCCATTTCGTTCATCTGCCACGAAATTCCTATCTAATTGGGTACCTACTTACCTTTAATTCAAATATTAGTTCCGAATTTATGGAATGTAGTAGTTCGTATTTTAAAAAATCATTTCCTTTTTCTCTTTAAAAAATGTTATTAATCACCTTATTCATCACGTAGGTGCGCTCACAATAAATGATCTCTCCATGTTCTACTTACTCTGTATTAGAAGAACAAACAAACATCATTTGTATATTATAGGCTTTATCGAATCGGTAATATCCCTCGGCCACTCATCCGCTGGCCAACCTTGGTGACAGTGAGCCATGTTGGCGTATTGGATATGATGGCGTATCAGGTGAATGATTGGTTTCTGAGCTGCTGCTCACTATTTCTTGCGTAAAACAAACATGCTAAACAGTATAAGGTACTTATAAGATTTTTCCAAAAGGAAGGCATGAGATATCATATGCTTTGAGTATTTGGATGAATGTAAGAGTAGTATATACGGAGAAGTAGGGAAGACCTACGAAACGATTGATTGAATGTCTGAAAGATGATATGACTAGGAAGGGGGTGACTACCGAGATGACGACTAATAGAGAAATATGGAGGAAAAAGACATGTTGCGCCGACCACAAATAAGTTGGGATAAGAGCAAGAGAATGATGATGACGATGAGGTCTAAGTCACAAGTCGCAAAACTACTGAGGCTGGTTCAAGACGCGGGTCAAACAAAGTGAATGGAATTTCTTAGCTCTTGAAATGTGATGTTCCTTATACCTCTGTCTATCCTTTCGGAGAATACAGAAAGAAGCGTTTCCAGTTTCTTTGTGACTCCCACACGAAATTTTTAAGCTCATCAGATAACTTTAACCTTAAAATGCCAATGCATTCCACAACTTTCCTTCACAAATCCTTCACTGTCCAGGCCGCTCGTTTGTGGTCTGCATTGCCAGTTCAAATAAAATGCACGCAATCGTTCCGTGTGGTCAAAATACTCGTGAAGGAACATTACTTGTTGTTGTGATTTGGTTCTCGTTGTTAGCTGTAATAATATTATAGTCGTCATTTATTTTTGTTGTTTAGTATGTATGTATCTATTATATAGCATATGCATATATAGGCATCTGTGTATCTATTATAGTATATTGTACTTATGTACTTTTTATTTGCACCAAAGACAACCCCATTTTATGTCCCGAAAATCACTGTCCATTCCGAGGTGGCCTGGAAGAGATTGCAGTGAGCGATAAGGTTGCCAATTGTATGTTTTGTAGTTTGTAATTTATTTTTATGTAAGGTATAATCTGGTGTACAATCAAGTATATGTATATGAATAAACAGATGCACGACAGACTAGAGACTTGCAAAGTACGGAAAGGTTAACTTACTATGTTTACACGAGGATGCGATGGTGCGTTCCCTTTTGGATTTCAAAATAGCACATTTATTCGTATTTCTCCGACTCAAAAGCAACATTATTTTATAGCTATGGAATTATAGGTACAAAACATTTTATTTGTTCGCTATCATGAATGGTGGAAACATAACTTTTCTCAAACATGCTTGGAAGTTCTTATTTCGACAACCTTCTTCAATTATTTTGACAACCTTCTTCAAGATAATCAAAATTGTTGTACTGGTCAAATACATGCGAATGCCTGGCCGGCAATGTTTGTATGAAAACCCATATTATCTGTCGTGTTTAGTGGCCAAATAAATTACTATGAAAACTCATTAAAAAAAATGAACTTTTTACTTCGACACCGGCCTGACAACTAAGGAAACAGTTTAAATACTCTATGCGGCGGGCGTACCCAAATGGCCTTTCTTTGGTATTGTTCGCCAAGTCCTTGAGGTCCTTAAGTTCTCCGAGTTGAGCTGCACGGTTACTGACAAATGCGTGCACTGACTGGACAGGTCCACTCAATATGTGTGGTTCTTATCAAAAGACCATTTCAAACACTAATCTACATGGTCTTCATAATTATGATCTAACCAATATAAAGTTTGGACTTTAAAAGAGACTGTGACCTCTGAGTTTGTTTCGGCCTTTTTTCTAACAGTAGTCTGATTGACGTGTAAAATTGTTTGTACAAACCTATTTACAGAAAATAAAATCATTTCATTTCATTTACTGTATAAATAAATAAAATATTATAAATTAACATAATATTTCATCAAATTATATATTTTTCACTACATGGTATTACTACCTTAGTTTGCGCATTCAATTTTTTTTTTGTGTTTATTATATTTGAGCATTCGCATCACACGATCGTGGCGAACGCCGCGCCGCCTCAGAGCGAGCCAGGCGCTCCGTGTGGCCAGACAGGTGTTATTTCCCCTTTTCTAGTGACGAACACCGTGCGTGGTTATTTGCGTGCTCAGCTTGAGCATGTGTCGTTCGGGAGGCATGCATAAATGTATCATATAGTATTATAATGATATTACTAGTTTATTAGTATTAGTATTATATTGTTCTGTTGCTTCTGCCTGCCCCATTAGTCCCAAGTGGAACAGGCCAGTCCCGGGCGATCTACAAAGATACAAGTTGGGAGTCGAGTCGACACTGTAGCCCGTAGCCTTGTACTGATACCTGAGAACTACACAGATTATGGTCCACTATACCTGTGTTACAGACGTTCTTGCGGGTGATGTACAGAGCAGGTCTCAGCAGGTCAAGGTGTCAGTTTACAGTTGCATCGCACACGGTACGTGACTTCACTTTTCGTCTAATATTGAACAAATCTAACAAATACGTTAATTTGTGCACACAAGTACAAGATATGTGTTACAAAATGTATATTGTGTGTACCTCTGTGTCCTATCACTGTAAAATTTAATTAATTAAGTAACGATATAACAATAATAGTGACCATTTTGCTAAGGTAGAATAATATAATAAAAATGACTCCACTCCACCATAATACTATGCATTGTGACTAGCATAAATTGCTTGGTAATCATATTAAAGTAATCGAATCGCAACCCGTGAAATACTTCTTAGTATTGAGTAGTTCCGGTGGTCATCTGTGGTCTTCATAATTCCACTTCACCAAATGGTGCTTTTCGAGAGCAAATGCAAGAGTTACTATAAAAAATACCAAAATCGCTATAGGTGTGCCTATAATATTTGAAAAGTTCCCTGGATTTCTCCAAGATCCCATGATCAGATCGTGACTTGATGACAATGGGACCACCTGTGAAGTATACCCTTTCAAACAAAAAAATAATTTTCCAAATCGGTTCATAAATAAATGACGGAGTAATGAGGTAACACATTAAAAAAAATACAACCGAATTGATAACCTGCTCCTTTTTGGAAGTCGGTTAAAAATTCAATGAGGACGGTCGTAAAATGAAATTAGAATAACAATCATCTTCATTCTCTTCTTGTCCTTATCCCAATTTATTTGGGGTCGACCCAGCAAGTCTTTTTATTCGAATCAGAATAACAATAGGTATAAAACAAAATTATATTTAAAAAAAAATGTTGAAAAGTGGTCAACCTTATCTTAAAGATGATTGAACATCTTAGAAAGGGATCCTACAGAGAGTGAGAACTCTTACAGGTTTCTTCTATGAGGGTTATTGGGTTACATAGGCTGATATTATAAATGTTCCAAAGTCAAGATCATGTCAATGACACAATAGTCCTACTTGAACTATTGTGTCATTGCCATTTCTCCCGACTAGTACTAACGTGTGTGGTCCAGGGTTGTAGGTGGGAAGACCTTGGAACAAAACATTGCAAAAATGTGGGCGTATTCTCTTAACCCCTGCGAAATCTATAAAAGTATATGCTCCTTAACACTCATAGAAATACGTTAAATATTTATTACAGGAGCGAGCTCAAGTAATTAGCGTGGCTGGCGACGCCATGTTTGGTGCTCGTAATTACCGCGACACAGCACCGGAGACAATCGCCAGTAAATCAACTCGGCTCATTTACATTGCCTCTTTCTCTGCCTTTTTATTGCGCACTGTGTTTTTGTGTGAAAATTGCATAAAATTGTTTGTTTTGTTGAGTCATTGAGACAATACTTGATGCAATAGTGTTTGAGCGAGCCTCCTTCACCTAATTATTATGTAAGTATGTCACAAAAAAATCTGTCAAGAAATCCTGTTTTACCATTGGAAATAAATAAAGTAAACAATTTAAGCCTTAATTGTTTTTACAAGTTTTTTGGAATAGAACCTACATTAGTAAATGTTACAGTTAGATCCATTCTTATTGTAATTTTTACGATAAAGATGACGATACAGCAGCATTACATGTCAATGACAGTTCGAAAAGATGACAAACCCATAATGCCTAGATGGAAGAAAATACATACATACATAAACTCACGCCTTCTTGCCATGGGGGTAGGCAGAAACTACAGATGACGCCATCTGCTACGATCCTTACATACTCCTTTTGCCTCGTTTACGTTCATACATCTGATCATACACGCACGCCGGTTACGAGTAGGTACTACGCACCTGATCTTTCTGAAGAACGTCACCAATAAGGTTACTATTATATGTAGAACATGATCATTTGCGTGGAGTAGGCATTTGACAGGCAACTTATTCATCCTCAATTCGCACTCACCCTCTTTCAAATCTGTCAGACAACTATCCATGTACTAGTTGAAGTTGACCTTCAACATGTCCACGAATAGTTGACGCTACACAACCCTGTGTAACACCCCTCGAGATGCAGAACCAGCTCGTGTATGCCCCATTTATCCTAACGCACACAAGCACTGGAATCCTTGTATAAGGATTTCAGTGCCTGTACCAAGCGCCAGTCCACACCGAACATGGCTAATGTAGAACAGAGTTCTTCCCGCCTTACACTGTCACAGGCCTTCTCCAAGTCAACGAAACACAGTAGACTTTGTTGTACTTTACCAGGTGATTTTTTTTTATCTATACAGCCCATTCCGTCTTTAAATACTGTTTGCATATGCCATATTTTCTCATCTGTCACTCTTATCATTCTATTTAATAAAATCGCATATGGTTATCGACAACACTCAAAAGGCTTTTAAAATCTCCCTAACGTCTTAAAATGATTTTATTGGAATGTAAAGTCTATACTAACCGCCTGATCTTTATTTATTTATTTACATACCACAGCTAATATGAATAACATTTCAATAACAATAATAATTATCAAACCGGTAGTGTTATTGTTAACAATAAATAATAATGTGTGGTGAGCATAATTATTATTGTGACATAAAGTCAGTCGATGTGTAGTATTAGCTAGTAGTCGTGGAGAAAACTTGAGACAATATAATTATAGAGGCACTGAATAGTTTTGTGAAAAAATGCGTTTGATTTGGATCATTGTCATGTCCCTGGGTAAGTTATTTTTTTATACTAACGAGGCAAAAAGAAGGAAGCCAGATGTGAGTGGAAACGCCCTAGAAGGACTTATAGTGACCTTATTGGTGACGTTCTTCAGAAAGGTCAGGTGTGTAGGTAGTACTCGCAACCGGCGTGCGTGTATGACCAGATGTATGAACGTAAACAAAGCAAGAGGAGTATGTAAGGATCGTAGCAGGGGGCATTCTGTGGTTTCTGCCTACCCCAATGGGAAGAAGGCGTTAGTTTATGTATGTATTTAATCCATTCATAGTATGTGATAGAGCCGTGGCTCGGCAAGCACATTAAGCAGTTGGTTCTGCGCCTGATCTCTGCCCGGTCGTGTCGGATGGCCGTCCCGTCGGACTATGAGAGTTAGGGAACAGACCTAGAGAGAGTTAGGGTACCTGTGTCTGCGCACACACTTGTGCACTATAATATCTCCAGCGCCGAAGGCTAAGCATCCGTTATGCTTGGCCGCCATGGCCGGAATATGGTCTGGAACTCTGGAGGACTATATTGTTTTTTCGAGATTTCTGCTTGAATAAAACACAATAAATAATTTAACTTGTATGCTTGGGGCTAAGAAACAGATGTAAACGAACAGTACCGTGGTAAATGACGTCACATCATGACCGCGAAAGAAACGGACGTTTGAACTATAGTAGAAAATTGCGTTGCAGGCCTCCGGCGGGCAGTCCCACGCGAGGTGAGGAGGTTTATGCAAAGTGTGTTATGCCAAAAAAAAATCGGATCATCAAGATTCTGCCCCAGGAAACCCCTATTACGTGTTGAGTGCGAATTATTATATAAAAGTTGGGTTCAATATTATTGTATGCCATGTAATAGAAATCTGTCCTTCTAGGACGTCCCCTCCCGGCGTTTCCACTCACATCTGCCTTACCCCCTCACATTTGCCTTGCCTTTGCCAATTTCTATAGCAATCTTCTTATTAACCAGGTTACACTGATCCACGCTACACAGCAAACCGTTCCAGCAGGAAGTGGATACAGTCATTCTCAGTGCCCTGGGTCGGTGTGCTGAGCCATCGAGAGAGTAGGCACACACATTATTAAGCATGTCTCATTGTACAATGTAAACGTTGATTACTTTTGGACTTTGTCGCATAAGGCACCTGTCCCACCGCCGGCGATAATCACAAGCGAGTAGAGCTGGCAACTTAAAACGAGTTGGCGAGTAACGGGCAGCGAGTCGCACGGTGACGAGAGAAAAACTGTCAAAAATTCAAAATTTATTCTATACTATACTATACGGGACCTACATCTTTTGTACGTTTCTTGAGCGAGAAAATCGTTGATAGCTAGTCGCATCCTCGTCGGCGCCGGCGCTGTGACAGGTGCTTATACGAACCACTGAAAGTTCTTAGAAAATCAAAAACTGAACAAACTAGCAAGTTATTAGTTTTACTGTATCTTTTCAAAATAGTGTCCATTTACATCAATACATCGCTGCATCTGATGGAACCACTGTGAAAACCACTTTGCCCACTCGTCCTTAGGGGTCTCTTCGACGGCAATTTGAAACGCAGCCACTGCTTCCTCGGCGTCCTTCAAAATTTTTCTTTTATTTTCGGAAATAAATAAAAATCGCAAGGTGCGAAGTCGGGGCTATAGAGTGGGTGACCCAGTAATTCCATGTCTGACGACGCCAAGTAGTCGATTGTTTGCTTGGCGGCGTTCGACGAAGCGTTGTCGTGGTGAAGGACGATCCTACTGCGAGGTCGTTTCTCCCGAACTTTTTCTAAGACAAGTGGCAAACAATTGGACGGCACGATGGCGTAGTGGTTAAGCGATTGACTGCTGCGCTGCGTGTCGCGGGTTCGATTCCCGCACGAAAATTCCTAGTGTGGGGCAATGTTATTTTTATTTTATTTTTTTAAACAATTGTTAGTGTACCACTCTGCAGTAACTGTATTTCTATCCTATAAAACAATAATTGTTGCGTAATGACCTGTCCTTCCGAAGAACGAGGTCACCGTCGTTTTTCGACCTCTCTTCAATTTAGTTGGCAATTGTTCGGAAGGAAACACCCAGACAGCAGACTGTCTCTTAGTTTCAGGATCATAACAATAAATCCATCTTTCGTCACCCGTAAGTATGTCGAACACAGCATTTTAGTCACCTCCGTTGAATCTTTGAACCATTTCACGACACCAATCAACACGACGGAGTTTTGAAGCAGGCTTCAAACATTGGATGCATTGATATTTGTACGATTGTATTTTCAAAATTCTAAATAAGTTTTTTTTGTCTTTTTATTTCTTACAAAGTATAGTATCTTTTTTTGTCTTTTTTATTTTCTTACTATATTGTGATTTGAGTTTTGCAATCAAATTAAAAATATATTTCAAGACATTACTCGTTTATTTTTACATTTGAGACCAATTAGAAACCACAGTCTAATCCCGGGATAGCCCCGGGATCCCAGGATTACTTATAAAGAATCCCGTAATCCCAGGATCGAAAAACATGCTCGGGATTCTATTCTCTCAACAACTTACCTATATCACCTGAAGTATGGAGGTGAAAGGAAATTCGTCTGGTCAAGACAAGCGTTTATTGCAACTAAACGCTTGGATTAAGGATGATTACAATGTTCCTTAATACTAAGTACATTTATGCACTTCACACAGAAATATCCATACCCTACATCTCTGACGCTTCCTTTCTTTCTATTATGACAACGTTCTAACGTCAACGTTCTATTATGACAACGTTCTAACGTCAACGTTCTATTATGACAACGTTCTAACGTCAACGTACTATTATGACAACGTTCTAACGTCTATTATGACAACGTTCTAACGTCAACGTTCTATTGTTACTAACGTTCTGGCAGTCGACTTTCGACAACCTTAACCAAACGTTAAGGTTGTCGAAAGTCGACGGCCAACATAATAACATCGGCTGAAATTTTTCGTTACAGCAAAATATTCTCAAGAAGATATAACAGCAATAACTCTTATCAAAACGAAATTAGGATTGTCGAATGCTTACGATGTGGCGCATATAATCAAGACTAATATCAGGTACGTAAAGGTACACATTAATGTTAGAAGAGTTTGTTTACGTATTTTGATAACATGTATGTGCTTTTTTTTTATTTTTTTTTATTTGCCTACATTATCCCACTGCTGAGCAAAGGCCTCCCCCAAATCCTTCCAAGTATTCTTATGTAGGGCCACCTCGATCCAGTCGTTGCGGTACGCGTCTAGGTCGTCTCGCCACCTCTTTCTGTATGTGCTTATATTACATTATACTAATCTGTATTTTATCGTACAAAATCAACAATATACATACCAACACGCTAATATTTCCCGCAGGAGTAGGCAAAGGTTCACCCACATTTCACCCGAACCTAATGTTGAAATCCCATTTAATAGATGGGATTATATCCCAACCTCTTCGAGGTTTCATTCAAGCTACTTTCCTACTCTCGTGCAATATATTGGCATGAATTGTGTTTAAAAATAATATTCCTACTTTTCTTCTATTTCCTTTCTTTCTTCCCAGGAACACAACGAAGGCCATATTCCTGGCACTAGAGGGCGCTGTGCGGTACGCCACGGTCACCGACTACGTCATCCACCCTGAGTTCAATGAGGACACACTGAACACCATCGCACTCGTCCATCTGGACTACGACGAGCACAAGTTTCACTGTAATGTATTCTGCTTTGATGACTGTCCCTTATCGCAAAATTAATTTGACAAATTGTCAAGCGCACGTAAACTGCTGCGATTGGCTGTTGATAAATCATTCAACCAATCACAGCAGTTTACAAGCAATTATTTTCGTTTGAGAATCTGGCCCTAAGACTGGGCCCCAGTATGAAGTATTAAAGCAGCGAGATACATAATATAACATCACACATTGGCGCCATACCGCGGGCGCGACAAGGGTAGCGCTGCCTGTCGCGCCCGCGATATCGCGCCAGTTATGTTTATGTAATAAGGGGCAAAGCCTTTGCCATCAACCGGGCACAAATCCAGACTCCGAACTGCTCTACTCAGAAATTCCTTCCCGATAGAAAAACTTAGTAACTCTTTGGTCGACCAGGGAATTGAACACAGGAACTCATGCTACATGAAGAGTACCGCTTGCGACCACTAAACAGAAATATTTGACAGCTATTGCGAAGTGACTTCCAAAAACGGTTTCACAATGCTTAGGGAAGGATAGGCGTTATCTACCACATTAATCTGAAAATAGAACAAAAGTTGTTTATTTTTATGCCAGATATGTAAGTCTTTCAAAAAGTGGTGAAAATAATTTAATATTTCCTCTAAACAGACTTAGAATGATTAAATTCTTGGTCTTTTCCATACTAAAACCTTATAGCAAAGATGTAAAATAACTGTCAAAGAACTGCAAACGCTGCGTATAAAAGAATACTTGTTTTTATTACAAATTGAAACGTTATTAATTCCTAATCGCGTGCAACTGACAGATGTCAGGAAAAGACTACACATTACATTCCCGCCACCGAGAGCATACGGCTCTCGGTGGCGGGAATGTAGTGTGTCCGGCCATCATAAGCCGCGCTGTCTGAACAGAGTCCTGTGTTCACAGGGGTGCTGATGGACTGGCCCGAGGAGTACGAGCACATGCGCCAGCAGCCAGGAAATGTTTATGCTTTCGGTTATGTGGACGGTGAGGCGCACATTGTTTTTAACATCAGCTTATTACGAATATACCTAGTACTTACTCGTTATAAAACTGACGTCTGACAAAAAAATGTAACTAGCGAAACTCCATAGACGCATTTTTTTGGGTCAATAACCGCAAGTAGCATAGTTACTTGAACTTAGTGTTTTGTGTTTTTGGAGAAGCTGTCAGTTAGTTGCAGCGTTTTAGCGGTCATTACCCTGTCCCTAATATCTGTCCATAGGAAGTTAGATATTAGAACATGTTGAAGATCACGATAGATTTCAGGATGCTAACGGACTTTATTACAGTTTCTGAAATTAAAATGCTTGAAAATGTAGGTGGGTCAATGACCGCTATTACTATGCTAAAACGGGACAGCCATAGTAACTACTAGGTAAAGTTCGAAATCGCCCTAAGAAATATAGATGTACATCTGACCCTGGTAAACTCAGCCCTTATCTATTATGCAGGGTATTAGGGTGGCCAAGTCGAATGTATACAACTTTAAATTAAGATATTTTTTATTACAATCGAAAATTATATAAGAGGGGCAAGGCCTTCATAATGAGGATAAGCGATATTAATTGAATCCATGATCCCAATTCCTCTCTTCAGTATAGCACAATCACTTTATTTCAATTGTAATTTCTTTAGAAAATAGATCCACGATGTCATTTATTTTTGAGTAATTTATTCATTTAAAGAAATTACTGTTATAATAAAATATCAAAATAAAACAATTAAGACACTCCACCGAACGCGAGCACGCCTGTGCGATTGACGGAGTCTTAAATGATACTGCCAGTATATCGTGTCTTCAATACGCTCTAGCCCTTGGTGTTGTGTCAGTGTCATGTCATCAGATGTGACGTAGCAGTCACAGATAATGTACACGACACTCTTATATCTAATACTCTAATAGTGACATCTCTGAAAAGTAACTAATACTAATTTAAATATTATAGCCGTCAAGTATGGCTTGGCAATTTTGTGTGAAAAATAACATTTCGATTGTTTCGTGCTGCATGGTTTCTGGCTCCCTCATAGGAACCAGGTATTTTCTAGGTCTAACTGATTGATTTGATGAAATAAAAAAATAAAAAACTTATAAAGAATTTCCTGTTTGGGTCAACAAAGGTTGGTCTTCTCCACTAGGGTGAAAATGTTGTTTATTTACAAATCCTCTGTGATCAAAATGAGACGAGTTACTCGTACTAGTTTGTTGAAAACAATGGAGTCATTTTTCAATGCGTTTATGAACTTTAGGATAAAATTACTAAAATTGATGCGGTAGTCATGATCTTATAAATAGTGCATAAGGACCACATTATAACTAAATAGAACCGCAAAATTTGGCGTGAAATGAAAATGGCAATGGTTTTAATATCTAATTATGTACAGTTGTACACAAGACTTTATCTAAACATGTCACATCTTCCATGTTATGAATCCTCTATAAAGGTTTCTGGAACCGTAAGCTTATTGCCAACATTAAAACGAACATAGCCCATAGCCATCCAAGCGTGACGGACCGTATTTTGGAAAATGTAAATCATGTGTCGGCGCGGGGGTCAGCAGGTAACCGGGTAGGAAGGGAAGGGAATAAGAAGGGATGGAACAAGCAAAAGAGTTGCATAATGTAGTACAAAATTATAACACTCGTTTGGATGATATAAAGGTTACTATGAAACTGGTTGTTTTAATGTTGGCAATAAGCTAACTGTTTCAGAAACTTTTATAGGGGATTTATAGCATGGGTGTAGATAAAAATATGAAAAGGCTGAATAATTATAAGCTGTATGTAGTATAATATGCTTTTGTCTTGTAGACCATGCAGCACTGGAGCAAGTGATGCACAAAATGGAGTTCGTCGATCTGCGTGTATGCAATGAATTCTACAAGCAGGAAGCAGTAAGCCACATTTTCCTTCGCTTTTTCTTCAATGTTTTTGTTGGTATATTGGCGAATGTTCGCTGACATTATGGCAACTAATTTAATAAAATGTTTGTTTTCGTAATGTTAACTACAAGTTCTCCTAACTTAAAAGACAGCTCTGCTTCTGGGGTTTGCTACACCACTTCTTCATAAGTAATTTTAACTGTGCTAAAATGCTGTGTTAATGAGCTGATTCTCAGCCTAATTAGTAGTTTGATTGACAAATTAAGTTTTGATTTTGCTTTGAATTAAAATGACATTCCATTGCTATCTGCGGTTAGTGCCTTAGAGGAGATGATACATCGCTTTTATTTAAGCATATTTATAACAAACAAGTTAAAATTAATTTTTTTATTAACCACTGACACAATTCCTGGTGATGCTGCAGTATCGATTCAAGGTTACCATGTTCTTCTAATATCATTGAAGTAACAGAATACCAAATTTCGAATCGATCAGACCTGTGGAAGATGCGCACATCCAATTATCAACTAGAAAAGATCTGATAACATTTAAACGGCTGAACCGATTTTCTTGAATTGTAGCTAAGAACACTCTCGATCAAGAAAACTTTCAAACAAAAAAATAATAATCAAAATCGGTTCAGCCGTTTGGGAGCTACGAGGGAACAGACAGATACACAGATACACACATTAAACTTATAACACCCCTCTTTTTCCGTCATACCCTCATAAGCATAAACGTTGCTTAAAGTTAAGTACAAGTAAGTTAGTTTTACACCGCCTCTGTGGTCTAGTGGTTAGACCACCTGTCTCAGACCCAGAGGTACCGGGTTCGATTCCCAGTGGGGGCAAAATTTTCTGCTCGGTTTGGTTGGTGGTAGGGCTTGTTTTAAGTCCGCCTGGCTAGCTACCATGCACCATCTTATCTAAGTCTGTCGCCATAACAACAATGTTAACAGCATTGTAGTGTTAGTTTTAGTGTTTAGTGCAGTTAGAGGTTAAGATAGACAGTTCCTCTGTGATTGAGTATTTGACTGATGTAGAAACAGCTCGATTAGTCTATCTTAGTCAGTTCCATATTGTAATGTCGTACGGCATTATGCTGTCGGGGAATGCAGCCGACATTCAGGCTATATTTGTGATGCAGAAACGATCAGCTATTCACTGAAATGAAATGAAATGATTTGAGCTTCATTTTTATAACGTTAAGGCTCTAAGTATATTAAAGATTTTCATTATGCCAATAGTACAGAAGAGCGTTTTCTATCACTCTGCTTCTTCTTCATGGTCGCGGACTTCTCATTACTGAAGGTATTGTCCCTGAAAGGCCTTCGTGGCTTTATGTATGAAGTTTTTCCAATTCCTTCGGTTCCCGGCTTCTCTCAGAGTGATCGTAACAGAGCAACGTAGATAGGAAAAGACCTGGCGGCCGGTCACTTAACCGCTGCTGGTCAGACCATGTAACCGCAGTCCGCATCTATATGAACTTTTGTTTTCAGCTCGAAACCCATTGGATTACCCCCACGGAGTATCAATGCTTGCGGATGAAGTACAGCACAGAGAAGTGCGTGTTTGAGTCCGGTATGACGCTCGCTGTTCACCATCATAGGAGATGGAAACTGGTTTGTACTTACTGCTTACATGGTCTACTGGATATTCTGTAATGTCCACATTCACCTCACTCAAGTCAACACACATGAAAGCCAGCTCATTTGTTTTTGTCTGCCAACCACGATCATTTTTACCATCTGCCCAATATTTGTACAATGTGTGTGACTGTGGCGGCCTCAAGAGTCTGGACTCTACGTTCAGACGGATCGCTTCATCACCTTACGAAAACGTACAATGGTCATTTTTGGATTTTATCGAATTAAACTTGTTACTTGTCAATATTGTTGTAATAAATCATATTTTGAACGTCGCCATTTGCATCGTACAATATGACAAGGTTCTAAGTATGGTTAAGGCATGGAATTAGTATGTACTATAGGTCAAGGTTTTCGTAAGTCGTCCGTAGTGTTTTGTGTTTTTCTTTTTCGCTTTTGACAACAATTCCCACTAAATTGAAACTGTACTGGTATCTAACTGTCACATAGACAAATAGATCTTGAAGTTTTAAGAAGTGCAAGTGATATTCAAACTCAGGGTGGTACCTACATAAAGCAATTACAAAAGCTACTATAAAATATGTAACACAGTGTTACTATGATGATTTCCAGCTGGGTATAAGCGTGCTGGGGCCAGGCTGCGCGGTGCCAGCTCGCTTCATTGACTTCGCGGCCTACGTGCCCTGGGTGCAGCAGCAGACCGCCGACCAGCACCGACACACACAGGTGTCCAAGTTCATCCGGCGCAGCATGCATCACATGTGACCCGCGACAAGATGCGACTCATCATTTGCCTAGTCTTTTCGGTCGGCAGTCTAATCGGATGCTGCTGATTTTACGTGCCAAGATATGCCTATGAGTGACGAAATCTTTATCTATCCCTAAACTCAAGAAAGCGTGAAGCAAAAGAATGCATTTTTAATTTTAGTATTATACGTTTAAAGTTCCTTTTCATTCGCTTGATTTGAAATGCAACTGTATTTTTTTTGTATTTGTGCCATGCTTTTTCTTTTGCATTGACATTTTATTAATTAGTTTGTGTTTTGTTTTGAATTTTATGTAAGAATCTAATCATTTATTGCTTGAATATGTGTAGATACATGAGGTGGTACAGACAAGTTCATAACAATATTTCAAGTGCAATGCAAACGATTTGCAATATTGATATTATTAGAGTTTTTATGTTTAATGAGCATCAATACACAGGATTTAAAGAACAAATGCAATTATTTATAAAATTGCAAATTGTTTTCGAACCCTTCGAAACCTTCTGAACCCTAACCCTTTAGGCCATCATCATAGACTATGCTATACCTGTACCTAGGTATATCATAATCTATGCTACACCCTAGACTCCTGCGCATCCGTTTCCACTTACCGATACGCATCACGGCTGCGGGCTCGGTCATATCGGCGCGGTCTAGATCACTAACTAAATTGCTCATTGTTGCTCGGTCACTTAACAGTTAAGAGCAATACTAATGTACTTATGGCTTAAAGTGTTATAAGTAGAATATTTTCTATTGTTAAGAAGTCCACCGTCAGCGCCATTACAAATGTGACTACTCTTGTTGTTGTAGCTCTTTATTGTATTTCACATACATGCAGCTATTAATGTTGAACACCTCAAACACTGTTCTGACTGGACAGGTCCACTCAAATATGTGTTTGCAAATACTAATCTACGAGGTCCTCATATGGCCTGACCAAGATTATGTCTGGACTTTAAAAGAGACTGCGACCTTTGAGTTTTTTTCGGTTTTTCTTTTCAGAGTAGTCAGATAAGACGCATCGAACAAAATAATTTATTTTTGACTTGTTAAAGTGTTTGTACAGTGGCCAGCACATCAAGCTACTAAAATCTGTCAAATTTCTTTAGTAGATTTTAAACTTTATCGCTAAAGTATTAGGTTCAAGTTTGATTGGGAAAGTTTGACAGTTTTGGGTAGCTTGATGTGCTGGCCACTGTACAAACGTACTTACAGAAATAAAATAGGTCATTTATCATTATCGTAACTAACAGAACATTAGATTTAGTACTTACACCGACAATTTACTTTATTTAATAAACTTATTTTAATTTTATAAGGTCTTTTTCCACAGACAAAACGTCAAAACGGTTTTTGGGGCATAGTTTATTTTATGTATAAGATAAGATTTCTGTAAACTTTCATAAATAATAAAGAAAACATACAAATTATGATAATTTAGACCCTTCTGGACCTGGCTCGCATTGTTAGGAGGAGGTTCCTCTCTCTCTACCGATACCGGTGGGCTACTATAATTTCTTTATATTTTAAAAAGGTTTTTTTTAAGAAATATCTGTAAATGTATTTTATATGTAAGAATGTGAATAAACGAAATAAAAATTGAGATCAATAAAGGTAGTCTATGTCACTGTATTTTCGTGCGACGTAATAAGTGCATACTATAATGATAAATTACAGTATCATTGACCATTACAAAGCAGTGACGGAACCCGTTGTTCCCATGGTTTGGCGTCATTATCAGACATTACGCTGTCAGTGCTAACCTCCGCTGTTTATGTGGGAGTGGCGCCCACTATCGACTGACTAGAACTCACGTAACAAATGTTACAATGCATTATATGATCATAGAAGTAGCGGGCAGTTGATCGTCCTAAACTGCCTTTAGTTAGGGTACAGTAAGGAAAGGGCGGCAACGAAACCCTATTACCAAGCCTCCGTCGACGTCGTCTGTCTGTTGGGGCTGAATATAAGCAACTAATGTTACTATTAATAGCCTCTTTGATGGCAAATAAAAAGAATGGAAACTGTAAAAGTTTAGGTCGAATGGTACCCCTACTCTGTTCACTCTGTGCTTCGTTAGGCCTAGTAGGCCGAACGTGTGAATTACACGTAACGTAAATTCATATGATTACACAATTGAAAATACTCATTTCACACATTAAAGGTATACTTAGTTTTCATTGTCAATCCCATTCAGGCGCCAAAATAAGACAAAAATTGTTAAAATTTATTTTGTATGGCAAGAAGCGAAAGCTCTAAGACAAAGAGTTTTTTGATTGCAGAGAAAATAATTATAATATTATTTATAAACGTAAGAACGGTTTCCAAACTGACTTTCAAATCGAAGTCATAATTCACCCCATAAAAATTATCGAAAAATACATTCTTTTGTCAAATAAAAATATCACTATCAAATTAATTTAACTTAAATACCTTCATAAATTGAGTCAACAAAAAGTTAACCCTCAACAAATAATCGAAAACTCATTACAAATCCGAAACCGATAAAATCTATTGTACTTGTTAATTATGATGTCATACATCAACCCTAAAACGCCGGCTATTATAAAAGTTAGAAAAGGAAAGGCGGGTCCGTTGGACCCCGCGGGAGAAGAAGATGATAACTCAAACAAATGGGTCGTTATTGTCACATTATTCAAAGCCGTCGCCGGAGGAAGTATTAAGTGTCACACGGCGAGCACGATAGTTGGAGAACAGGTAAGTTTCCATTGACACACGATATTATTGTAATTTTATATTGTTAAGCCGTTATTAAGTGGTGGTGTTGCCTTGTATGTATAAGGCAACACACTAGATACATTTCGTAAATTAAAATTACCTAATTAAGTTGTTATTTTGTTGTTTTTGCTTATTTAAAGTTATGTTCATTCGAACTCAAATAAAATTAAACCTATTGTTTCATTGCAATACTATTGCTTTTGATGTATCAAAATATTATACCCGACCTATATTATCACTCTTCAGTGATATAGAGGTCGGGTAATTATAATCTTTTCTTTATTTTGGTCAACGACTTCCTTTCTCTGTCAGATTTATCATTTGAACGATCAACTTACAAATTGATTTTCGTTAAAGCGGCTTAGATAACATATTTATCTTATTACTTGACGGCTGTTAAAACCTGATTTTAGGTACATAAGTACCCTTGATTTGCGATCTCTCATTTGGGTTTTAAGATTCAGAGATAGCCAACCTCATTTGTGTGTTTTGTTGTTTTGAAATGAAGCGTTTATAAGGGTGTCTTCTACACACCAAAGCCGGCGGGTCCGGCCAGAGCAGTCGCCGGGCTCATTTTATTTTAAACAAAAGTGCTCCGACTCGGGTTAACCCTCCAGTACCACCAGATTTTGGTGTGTTGCGATTTTGACACCTTAATAGCACCAATTTCATATTAACATGTTTAATAACTCTGACAACCGTATCACTTAATTAGTATAATAAAGTATGTGATACAGAAGTTATAATAAATAAACCATAATTAATGTAAGGGGTTTGCATCTCTAACTGAAATGTATTTTTTCATACATAAAAATTTACGAGCTTAATGTAGCCAGCGACTTCGCAGCAGGCCCAGAAGTAGGTGACGGGGTTAACTGGACTCCTGGCGTCAGGTGGCTTCAGACGTAGACAAGCGGAACAATTACGTATTTGCCCTGCGGTGGGCACAATAATACACATACATAAATAGAATGAGAGAGATGTCTTTTCATCTCTCTCATTCTATTTATCTATATGGCAGAATCTCCCACGCACGTTGGTTGCGAGTACTACGCACCTGACCTTTCTGATATTATATTTCCATTGACCATTATAATATTTCCTTCTAGAGCGTCCCCTCCCGGGGTTTACATACACTCACATCTGCTTTTGAAAACCCTTCTGTTAGTTGCATTTAATTAATCTCAACATCGCCAAACCTTCTAAGCATACCTACTCAATAAAATTATTATAAAAACAAATTACATAGCAGTTCTATAGTAATATACAAAATATCGTGTGACGTCCGTCAACGTGAACAGCTCCAGGATAACAATGGTCCATACAACCTCCTTGTAGACCACACGGGATCCTCCGCTCCTTATAATTACAACTCGCGTATTCAAATAATGCATTATTTGATCCTAATGAATAGAGCCTCGATAATATTATTGAGCTTTCTATATTTAAAGGGTTTTTAATAGGTTTTATTTATTAAGAGCATTCATTGACTTGGGTGGAGGCGTGACTAGGTGTCCTGTGGTTTTGGGTTCAATACTTTAAACACGGAAATGGGAGTTCTATGTATTCACATCAACGATTATTGACTAAAATTATTCACAAATTGTTGATCTTTATTCTAATTTGACTCGCGTTTTATGTGAAAACGACAATACGATAATAAATGAAAACACTGACAATATGCTTATGAGTATTTTTGAAAATATCAAATAAATCCTAGCATCGAAATTAAAACATAGATTTATCTATTGAAACTGAATACATAGCAGTGATGGGCTGACATGGGATTTGCCAATTTTTGACAAGCTATTGATTAAACTATTGGATATCATCCGCCTAGCCTTTTCCCAACTATGTTGGGGTCGGACTAAACTATTATATGCAATAGTTTAGTATTTTTATTTGACTGAATTTCCAAATGCAAACTGGAAAAGGCATTAGATGTACGCAGTTTAACTTATTGTCGTGTCCACCTTGTATAAGCACAGACGGAATAGTTTTGCAATAATATTAAGATAATAAATATAAAGTTCGGCGCTTCACTTATTGAATGAAACATAAAATATTGGATGCACTTTATGTCAGGATTACAAGGCGCCGTCATATTTCAGTGTTAAGCTTATGGAAATAAAAAATACGAACACAACGCTTCAATGGCATGTATCGACTTAAAAGTTTGCGTAGAAGATGATCTTATGAAATTGTAAATATTAAAGTGAATATCAGCTGAAGTCTACAGTGTACAAAGTAAATCTTATTATAATCCAAGTATTTTTACGAAGTATCCAAATGGGAAGTATAACCAGCGTCCAGAGGCAGTCAATGATAACTCGACTGTAAACGTTTTTTTTTTAGTTAGCTTACACTTTCCCACTGCTGAGCATAGGCTCCTACTAATCCTTCCAGGCATCCTTTCTAGAGCCACCTCGATTCAACCCTTGCGGTACGCGTCTAAGTCATCTCGCCACCACTTCCTGGGCCGACCATTATAACGTTTATGGTCCTTTAATGGAGAGCAATCAAAATTAGTGTCAAAGCGTCGTAATGTTCTTAAATACTCGTAAATAAGGTAAGTTATCAGTGTCGATGACAATTTGTGGGTTATAAAATGTAAATCGTGCCGCTTTTGATGTTTACGAGTAATTCGACGATTATAAGTTGATACATTAAACTGTTCTTCTGTTTACCTTTTAAAACGTGAAGCAAATAGGCTTCCGAACATAGGTTCGTATGTTTAAAACTTTGTACCTACCTACCCAAATCAACTGCCTCATTGGCGTAGTGGTCGCAAGCACTACTGCTGATCATGACGTCCTGGGTGCGAGTCCCGGGTTAGGCAAAGTGTTATTGGGTTTTTCCATCTGGAATTTCTCAGTAGCAGTCCAGTGTCTGGATTTGTGCCCGGTGCTGGCAATAGGTTGGCCCCCTATTATCTACGTGGGTCTTAAACATAACTGGCGAAATGTGGGTGCTAGGTGATAGGTGCTCCTATGCCAAAACCTCCGGGGACTACAAGCCTGATGTTATGTCATCAAAAACTTAATAAAAATGACCTTGCTATGAAGCTAAACGAGTTAACATTCACCAGGACCTTTTTAGTACAATTCTGAAATGATTCCGTTATCGACACCTTTTCTACGTAAATACAACCTTTTTTTATGAAATACAAAGTGAGTCCATTATCGCAGAGCCTGGCGGGCTCATAAACATGTCATCGGGCGACTGTGCCGGGTCCCGGGTCCCGCGGACCACGGCGCGGCGCGACAGGGTTAGACTATCGGGACTGTTTATGTTGATTTACGGGTCCATGTTGTTAGTTGTTAAATGTACCATTACGTAGATTAGTTGAATGTATGTGTTTTAGGGTAATTTGTAATTGATGGTAGTTTTACTGATATTTAATTGGCTATGGCGAGTGACAGATATGCGGCACAGTTTGGCGTATTATTGCGACAAATTAACCGTCTTGTATATTAAAATCAAAATATTAGGCATTTTTTATTTATTTGTTTGGGCAAATTGACCCGTTCTTATAAATCAAACTCTAAAGAACTTTTAATGTTTTTCTTTTTAAATAAACAATATAGTTTTAATATTCAAATATTTTCTCTAATATGCTTATATGAAAACGACAGCTCTTTAAAAGTTAGTGCTCATTACAATTGATGTGAAACCACTTTCTTGCGGAATACCTAACAGTCCGATTGAAACCAGACTCCTCTACATTAGTACCACTGACCAGTGCTCATCGTTCAAACGTGTACATTTCTATGTGAAACTATTACTAACTATCAGCAACAGACGTCTATGGCTTTCACACATCAATCATATTGTTTCCCGCACAGCTTGATGTATACGAGTAACTTTGAGTGGGAAGCTCCGCACTTAACTTATACATAGGATTGGAATGACTTGTCATTCAATAGGGCTGATTTTTCAACAGTAATTTATTTTATTTAAGCTCTTTGGAAGACTTACAACGAAAAAAACAGAATTAAAATAGTACGTGTAACTGTCAGCCATTTACAAGTCTTCACTTATAGAAACAGAACACTGAACACAGCAATGCGCACAAAAAAGAAAAAGAAAACCACAAAGCTAAAAATAAATCTAAAAATACAATCGTAATGTTAGCAATATAGAATAACGAACACTAAAAAGCTAAGTTATAAATATTGCTGTTTGATAGCTTATGCATGATGTATAGAAAAACTTTTTTATTCATCATTTTTCATTGTGGTACTAACTAAAAATGAAAAAGAAAAAAGTTTTTTCTACTACCTACCCTACACAAATTCGAATACCACGATCTGGTATGTTAGTTACAGTAACAGGAACTTAATATAACAGCATCCACATAGGCTAAGTGGGAGAAATATGTATTATTGAAGCTAACTAAAAAACTACCGAAGCAAAGTCAATAAAAGTTACATGGGACCACCGCGCAAACTTCCTCTACCAAATGAAAAAAGAATTTTCAAAATCCGTTTACAATTGACGAAAATATTGATGGACATACCTATACATAAAAATAAACATACATACGCTACGAAGATAGAACCTCCTCCTTTATGGAAGTCGGATAAAAATATGTCAGACTATGGCATATAATATATGCTTCAGATAAAAGATGATCTGACTGAAGTTTATCTTATTATAGTAGAAAATAATTGATTAAACCTTCACTCGATAAATAAAGCAAGGATTACCTACAAGACACTCAAAAAAATACTTCACGTGAGCAAATGCAGTTTATCATATGTTACATCATTATGGCTCATAACAATTGCAAGATTTACGAGCCAAGCCAATGATTCCCGAAGACATCCGATCGTGACCGATTGTTACACGACCGTAAGTTGCGGACAATTTGTCATCATCAAGTTGTACCAAGTCTTGTTCAAATTGCTTGATAAATGCTTACATAAGTACATTACACATCGAGCGATCTAGTTACCAATAGATCATCGCATTACCGGATAAAAATACCATCAGATTTTTTAACGGATTATAAAAAAGCAGCAAAAAAAGAAAAATGCGATTAATTGATTTTCAAGCAGGCTTTGAAGTTTGATCGCCATCGTGATAAAGCAAAAAAACAAACAGCATTGATAACCTCAAATTTTCAAAAATTATTTAGAGCATCAATTCAATTCAATTCAATTCATTTATTCAATAACAATATATAAAAAAACTAAAATCTAAATATATAAAAAACATCATGCATGCAATCTATATTTTAAATCATTACAATTATCCAAATTACATAAATCAAAATAATAATAATAATAGTACATTATGATACAAGTGTGCGGTGTTGGTCATTACACACGAGACGGTATTGTCCGCGCGAGCCGCAGGCGAGCGCGATAAGGTAGTCGAGAGTGTAATGATCAACGCACTCGCGTTTCATACGACGTTTTTCAACACACTTGCGAGGAAATAAACAGACTTGTAAGAATGTATGCTACAATAACGTAATTATAAAGTTCAACTGACCATTGTTGCCATGTACTGATTATCCGGAGCTTCTTTTAAAAACTTTTCAACGTAGGTTGGTGTTACTTTAGATTTCGTATTGATAATATTATTTTAAATATGTATTAGTCTATGAAAATAACCACACAGCGAAACCGGGAACAAATATGTATGGAAAATGGCGCGACGGTTTTGTTTTTCCGCAGTTGTAAATAAAGGCACTGGCAACTGGCAAACCCGCTAAACAGCCTACACCTATTAAAAAATGTATAAAAACAAAATAATATTTTGAAAGACTGAAAAATGCGTGTATTGGATTTTCAGCAGAAAAATAAACACTAACGTAAACGCACCTAATAACGACCCGTTAAAATCTGCGCTCATTACCGCCCTATTCAGAAAACTATCATTTTTATGTCATGTATTAAAGCTACACAATTGGTTGCTTTAAAAAAAATGTAGATGTATTTGTATTGCAAATGTTCATCTCTTGTTTGTGTGCGTAACTCGACTATTTAAATAATAATTGCTCAATTCGTCCGTGGACGCCGACCTTAGCGCATTTTCCATAGTGTGGCATTCCCAATGGCGTAAGCACTCTTGTTTCTTTTTTAGCAGAAGATTATATCGTCAAGCATTTTAATGTAACTTCTAGTTCTTTTGATGCATTTTTGATAATTTCAGGAACACAAGTAATGATTCATTTTGATGAGATACTATTTTATTTTGCTTAAAATTCAATATTAAAAATAGGCGGTAATAGGAACAAAAATCTCAATTTTATTCCTATTACCGACCCATGTCGCTGATGAGTACTTGTCGTATCTTTTGTGTGCCATGATTTTTGTTAAAATGCATAAGTAAATAGGCAGGAGGCTATACTAACTCAGTTCCTTAGTATGTTAACTTATATTTGAGCTATTAACGTCATATATTCAAGAGCTTTAGTAGCCGTATACACTAACTTTGTTCTTATGTAAATATTTTGATGAATAAAGGAGGTATATTTTTAAATAGTGTATTTTTATAGCTGAAATATCATTATAATTAATATTTTTTAGCAGCCGCACCACTTAAAATCATATACATGTACAAAAATCACATATACTTACACAATTCATACACATTCCTTTGGGTCGGTAATAGGTTATACGATTTCCTTTAAGAAAACCTATTATCGATCTACTTGTACATTTACGACGGACCCCATACTACGTGTTTTTTTTATTTGGTATTTATTTTCAAGTAAACATAAAGTTATTTAATAGACATTATAGTATTCCATAATAAACATGCACATTTAAAATAACATAAGCTTTATTATATTATAGTAATACTTAGCTAATATAATGTGGAAGTCATATGGTAATTTTAATTACTATTTGCTATCCGTTTATAGTATATCCTAGACTTAGTAAATAAATTTTGTTTCAGAAACATGGATCGACTTGACATGACTACTAAACTTAAGAGGCGGTTTACAGTCAAATGCCTTTTTTACTGTTTTAATAGACCACATTTTGTATTTTTATTCAATTTACGAGTTCTGATATTTTATATGACTAAGTATGTTACATTTTTACTAAGATTCTATAATGCCATTAACTCTTGTATAATACCAAATGCCCCCATTGGTTATATATTATAGTAGTTATAATCAATGCTGGCCTTTGGTAATTTGTTATTCATAATTCGTATAAATATGATATTTTTATTGATTTAACGGTTGAGAATATACTTTTATAAGTATACATATAATTGTTAAGTGTTGATAGCGTTCTGTACTGTGTTGGAGCATTTATATAAACAGTTCAATACACACGAGCACTTTTATTTAATTTTAACGGTTCCATTTATTTAGTGGTCGGTATTAGGTGTCACATAAACGGTATTAGGCACACACCCGATATTTTGAGTCGGTAATAGGGACATGACCCTTTTTCCTTTTATTAATTTTTTTATGTTTTAAGTAAGTCTTTGATTATCAGTTCTTATACATAACTAAAAAAATCGATAATTTCAGAACTTGAAAAAATATTTTTATTGTAGCCACATATTAAGAATGTGCTTATTTTTTGGAAATCAATCTGAACTACGCTTAAACTGGCGGTAATGGGTGCGTTTACGTTATATTACTATAAGTACAGTAATCAAATTGTAAATGGTTAAATAAAATATAATAAATAATGGCAACATTCCGTTCAGTCGGCATGGACATGGCATGGAGTCGCGCGCCGCCTCCGAAAAACTATACGACCGCATTCCGAGATATGCCCTAATCGCCCACACTTCTCACATCAATATTTTGCGTTCCAATTTAGTTATGATATGATTATGAAAGCTGAGGGCTGTCATCAATTTGGAACGCTAGTGAATTTGCTAATGCTGGGGCCACATTGTCGCGATAAAGCGAACTTAACTCCACGGGCTCTCTTTTATTCAGCGAGACGTCGAGCTGTGTGCGAGAGAGAGCGCGCGCAGTATAGTTTGTCTTATCGCGACAATGTGGCCCCAGCATATCAGTGCTCGCCCAACGTCAAAACTTAAAACATTACTTATTTCTTTGTGTATAGCCACAAATTTCTTCCTCTTTTTTGGTTAGGTGGCGACGGTAGCCAGAATCACAATTTCGAAAAAATGCCTATAACAACACAGCCAAATAACGGTTCACGGAACAAACATAAGTTATCCCGCTCAAGCTTATTCGGAACGGGTGTAAGCACGCTCAAATCGATTGGATTTCATTACATTTACATCGTAATTCGGAACGCAGTCTACGACTAACGTTTTGACACCGGAAAAAAAAAAAAGTACTCTGTGATCAACGTTAGTCCTCTATATAGTCTGTGGTGATCAGTAAATGTAATGATTGCTAAGATGGAATTTTGTTTACAATGTTATTTTTGGTCATAACAGTGCTTTTTAACATGGAATAGATACACCAAAGCGAGCTGGGCTTGTATTTATTTGCAAGTTCATTGAAGTATGCCAAAAAAACGTTTTCCGAAAATGACTTGGCATTTTTGTTGTTTTTCCACTGTATAAAAGTTTCGTAGGCCGCTACGTATTTCTCCTTAGATTTTGGTGGCAACAGGCTATCACTCGCGTTTCGTGCCTCGATGAGTATTTCCGGCGGAGTCAAACCTACGTATTGCTCTTCTTCCCGTGAAGTCGACATTTTTGTTATTAATCACAACGAAAATGATAGCAAGTAAGTATTGGAAAATGACGAGCTGGTTTGTATTTTCGCGCGCCGCGCCAGCGATTCGCGCGCAGGTTTAAATAAATGCGCTGGAAAAACTGCTAGACAATATAGCCTATA
The DNA here is from genome assembly GCA_914767815.1 of Eupsilia transversa. NCBI lineage: Eukaryota > Metazoa > Arthropoda > Insecta > Lepidoptera > Noctuidae > Eupsilia > Eupsilia transversa. The sequence continues at coordinate 11,875,551 of OU611896.1, forward strand.
AAAAAAACACAAAATAATAGGTATTTTTGTTTTATTTTTGTTCTGAATACGTACCTATTAAAAACATTATAAGGTTAATATGTAAGTAGCGAAAAATATGAAATAATATATGATGAAATATGTTCATCATATTTTATGTAATAAATATTATGCATAATATAAAGGCATGAAAGTCTCTTTGATGAGATTAAAAAAGCGCACATCCTCTGCTCGGGTGAAATAGTAGATAGTTCATACTAATGCCATGTAGGCACATAGTCAAGCTTCAATAAATAAGTACACAAAAGTTTTATTAAGATTACCTACATTAGGTACTTCGTAAAAAATAAAAGCATTTTCATTTGTAACAGAATATGGCCAGACTAATTTTTTTTACGTTAACTAGACAGTTAACGCCCCGGTTTGCGTATGGTATTATGTTTTACAAAAATAAAAAGCTTCACCAAAGTCAATTTCTACAATATAAATTCCATGCCGCCATGATAGTACTTACTAACTCCATACTGCCATGTCATAGGACTGGTATAGGTACTAGGTACTCCGACTAGTAAATAGTTATCTGTGGCATTACAGCACTAGTTCGTTATGGTAAAGTAAAAAGCACGCGTTTTTAATACACTGCATTATGAATCTAAAAGCGGTTCAATAAGAGCCACTTTACGAGCAAGTGTGTTGAAAAAAACATAACAATAAAATAATGTCATAAGTCTAACCATAAAATCAATAATATTTTCATTTCGTATCAATAAAATTATGATAATTATTTATCATTCAGACTTCCCAAGAAAGGTGGACAACCCCGTGTGGATCACGTTTCAACACAAAAATGCGCCAATTAAATCTGCTAACACTAAAGGTGCGGCACCACACTACACGCAAATTTCACACCACCCACCCGTAATTGATTCTGGCCCACCGGTTATTATTCAGGCGGTGATAACTCTTGATAAATGACGACTGTAATTGTGTATAATGCTTGAGCGAGTATCGTGTTCAATAGCTTTACTCAAATATTTATGATTTCAGAGCGATTTCGCGATCGTTTTCCCCTATATTTGCATTGAAGAGAGATATATCGCAGTTGTCGCGTTATTGTGACTATTTCTCGGCTTTGTAACATAATGTTAGATTTATGGCGGCCAGTGCTCAAATAACTCAGTTTATTATGTTGGTCAGTTTGTCTGTGCGAATTTAAGTTATAGTAAAGTTAAGTGTTTCTTGTTTATTGGATCACATTTGGTTTCTTTATCGCGTCGTAACGTAACAGTGGGCCGTGGAAACTCGTTGTATAACATTGGTTCAAAGCATTTATTGAAATTAAACCATTTAAAAACACTTGTGAATTTGTCAAGGAGTCGATCAGTGCATTAGAAAGTTTAGCTTGCCGTACCGATTCGTAGATTTCTGTGTACAAGAACGAGAAGAAACTCCATGATTACCTACTCTTTTAAATCAAGTTATTACTGGTTACTTACATTATTCTGTTACTATAGGTAAATGGGATAACAATGCTAGACCTCATCCATCGCTTTCCAACAGAAGGGCAGGCCTATTTTGCATTTATTTATTATTTTATTTAAAAAATCTGTAGTCTGTAAAGAAGCATTAGCTTTGTAAATTTCGATTTCAGCCCTCAAATCTTAGGGGAAAGCGAACCGATCTTTTTTGCTAAGAGTTTTTCAATCAAATCTAATCCGATCGTTTTATTAGAACCATAACATGTTCCCTAGTTAAGAGTTTAGTTACAGTAATATCCCAAATAAAATGTTTCTTTCTGTCTAACTCTTCATCAACCACACATAAACATAAGAACAAATCATGGACTCTAAAGTGATCGAATATAAAGCAGATCAGCAATCGTTGAACAGGTGTCGACTAAGTGGTGTCGAGTGTGGAGGCGACTTCCGTCCGCGTGGGCGTCATCTGGACCAACGCCTGACAAATTGTGTGGAAAGCAATGAGCTCCATTCAATATGATATCGTCACTTAACGTTATTAAGTAATTCTGTATTATTTATCATGCTAATAAGTGTCGCCTTGCACCATCATGGCTAGTCTCCCGCTGTTTGATCGTGGTCCAGTTTACTGGAGCCTTTTGTGTTTTTAGGGCAAGTGATAATGAGGTTTTTTATTTTAGATTACAGAGCAGAATTAAAAGATAAGCAATAGAATCACGCATATTATTTTATGCTGAGGAGAATTATTCTACGTTGGTAGCAGAGCTGACGGCCCCAGGTTTGCCAGGTGTTGACATCTCTCATGTAACGAAACTAAGACATTCTGTTTAGTAGCCTCATTTTCAACTAGCGACCCGCCCCTGCTTCGCACGGGTTTCACAGCTCGACAAAACATCGATATTTCTTTATTCTATGTAATTTCATGTATTATACACGTAAAACACTAACTCTCTAGAGGAGCTCATGGCTAAGTGGAAATAAACGCACGTGTCCATCAGGTTTAGCTACGCTTGCCGGTGTTTGTCCGTGGATGGGTGACCATCTTAACATACTGAGACTCCTCCGTGCCTCGGAAAGCACGTTATGCCGTTGGTCCCGGCTGTCATTCAAGGATATTTGACAGTTTCGGGTCGTCCAAAGCCCGGCTCTAACAACTAGTCTTATCAAGGGGTATCGTATTAGCCAGTTACTGGGTTGTGGAGGTCATGTAGGTTGTCGCTCCATGTAATACTGGTATTCAGCTACATCCTGTCAGTCTGAAAGCCGATCCCAACATAGTTTCGAAAAGGCTGGCAGATTGACACGTAGAACTTCCGGAATAAATTATGTAAATGATGGTGAAAACCACATGAAGAATAACGTGCTCATACATTCGTTGTTCTTAAAAAAAAAACTATATTTATAGATATCAAAATGAAAACCTTTCATGGCGATCTGACTGCCCCCTGGTTGGAGGCTCGATCCAGATCAACTTGATTGTTCAGTGAAGATGTTCATCATGATCATTGGCTTTAAGTTTTGTGCTCGAACAAGATTCCACAATGTGTCTTAAATCTTACCAGTCATACAATAGCTCGTGATATATTAATAAGACAGTTCAAATCATATTAAGACTTAACTCATAATCAGATTACCGTACACTTGTATCGCTGGCAGGTAGCAGGTAATGAACGCAGATAAAGTGAAGTTTATTCATTCACTTCTAATTTTTCAGTAGATGATGAAGTACTCAATCTGTTTTATTTTGATTCAAGTATCTACGTAACTACGTGTGCGGTATTTCACTAAAGTAATTTTTTTGTATAAATGAGTACAACTAGTTTTACGTTGACCTTCTAATCGCCACCTCAACATCTTCTTATCCCAATCTCGTATCTTACAAGTCTTCTCATTACAAAAATGTTTATACCAAAAAATAATCAGACTATTCCTATTCTAATTTTTGTACCCACCCTACTGGTTCAGAGAGGCATTCGAGAGATCTTTGCCACTGATACCGCTAAGCGTCACAATATTATGAAACTCGTCACACGAGGCGTCATCTACAATTCAATAGATTTGGATCTAACGTTGTTTATCTAGTGACATAATAATGGTCAAATTAAAGAAATATTGAAGATACGCCCCTGATACAGTGGATGAAAACTCTACTGAGGAACAATGATGCTAGATGGTAGAAACTAGCGAACTAACGATTAACGACATAAAATATGTATTTTTTTACTTGATACTAAAAATCTTCAATTCATTAATTAATTAATTCAATCCCTCACTGCCAGACAAAGCCCAGCAAAAACCGCTGGGTCTAGAAGCATGAAATTTTGCACAAGAGTTCTAACATATAACGAAATTGACCTTTATAGAAGCAATTTTGAAAATCTATCTCCTAAAGGGGTTATATAGGGGATAAAAGTTTGTATGGAAGGAAGTTCGTCATTTATGCCAATGGTAAATCGGCATACGGCTTATATAAAAGAAGTTAAAGTTTCCAAAGATATTATTTGATCATTCTTTTGGTTGAAATCTAATTTATCTGACATAAAAAGAGCTGCGTTTCTTAAATTAGTAAGCATTCCTAAAACAGTGACTATAGAGTAGCAAATAATATAGCTCGTAATGAAGTCAGAGGTTTAATAGTAATCCGTTCGTACAGGATCGGAATAACTCGGGTGCAGACGGGTCCTACTCTCAGACAACAATGCGTTGAAAACGAAAGTGTATTATTGTGAGTATAGAGTAAGTGAGGCGAGCCAGTTTCACTACGATGCTATAAATTGTATTTACTATTACTGCTTCGTGTGCGAATGCTATGAAGTCAAGTGTATAGGAGGCGAAATTGTTTGCTTTGCAGGCTAGTAGATTATTGAATGGTCTTCGCTGGTATAGTCAATGTTGCTCTGGCTAGCAACCACTATCTTATCTAAGTCTGTCGCCATAACAACAATGTTATGTTCCGGCAGCTACTCGCTAACTCGCTTTCACCTTCGGCCTGATCATCATTTACCATCAGGTGAGATTCAGGCCAAGAAATACACCGTTGAGGTTAAATAAAAAAAAATGTGACCGTTTAATAGGCCAAAAGTGCGCTGGAGGGTTCGATTCTCGTGAAAATCGTATTTTGATGTGCTACTGCTGAGCAGTTGCCTGGATTCGATTGCCGGGTCGGGCAAAATGTTATTGAGTTTTTCCATCTGGAATTTTTCAGAACCAGCTCGGAGTCTGGATTTGTGTGTGGATAGCAATAGGCTCGCCACCTATACATGCAACTAAAACATAACTGGTGAAATGAGGGTGTACGTATGGGAGCACTTCTGCATAACCCTTCGGGGGAACAAGGCATGTTGTTAAGTTATTTTATGTTATAATATGAATATGAAATCTCAGTAATTCACAAAGTCGCTTGTTTTTGAACTGGTTTTTTTTGTGTTGGGCAAAGTTTTCTTTGGAAAATTATAAAGCTAGAAAAAGTTCCTCACAATCAACTTGCTTATTAATCATTTTCGCTGTTTGTACATCAGTCTGCTTTTGCCCACGACTGTTCGCGCTCTATACGTAATTTACAAACCTGTCATCTTGAGTTAAAACTGATAAGGTAATATGGATGTGAGGCAGCTTGCACTTTAATAATATAATAATGTAGGTACTAAGCTACTTGACTTCGTGGTGGGGCTTATGCTTGACGTCGTGGTGGGGTTGCGCTTGACGTCGTGGTGGGGTTTGCGCGCTCCTGAAGTAGAGGTCTGTGCCCAGAGTTACTTTGCCGAAAAAGGTCTAGGGTGAGGAACCAGACCAAGAGAGATACAGAAACCCGCAGGGCAGCATGTGGCGAGCTGTTGGGCAGTAGCGACCCCACGGACCCTATCTCCCGGGAGAAGGCTCGTTCCTCACCTCTGGCTTGTCTTGTCCCAACTCTTTCTTGCCTTTATTGGCCGGCTTCAGTGATTGGATTGGAATTATATATTTAACGTTCGAAAATTACAGATTTATTTGCTTAACTTAATTTGAATTAACTAATACTTAAGTTTCAATAAAAAAATTAAAGGGATCATTTTGACCAAGGAAACCTTCAAACACACAGTGTCTGTAGTTATTAACATAATCTCATATTATGTAACGCTGATATAACTTGGATCTGTCGAGCCGATCGTAAAGTTTACACATTTACATTATAATAACGTCGCCGGTTCCAACAAATATAATAACTTTGATTGTCGCCCTCAGCTAATTAAATAAGGCTAGTATTTATTACCTGTATTGTAGCTTAGTCGCCAGTCGGCTGTACGGGAATAATGAGCATGGCTGCAAACTGTTCCAGCTATACAGAACTATAGTTGGGCTTACTGTAGATTAATTTATATGTCAATCCGGATAGCGTCGGCTTCCAGTCTAAGATGAGATGAATACCAGTATTTTACTTAGAGCCACTCCACACCTACACCTACTGGATAAGAGACTCAGTAGATAAGTTGCACTCCCAGAAATGGCTGAACTGTCTGTGCCAATAATTACGGCGATACTCATTCCCGTCCAACCAGAACACAGGAACGCTGTTTGGCGGTACAAATATGTATGACGGTGGTACTACCCCGGATGAGCTCCTACAAAGATAGGTAGTGAATCACGCAGCTAGGACACAGGCCTCCTCTCTTCGAGAGGGAGTGAGCCGTAATCTACCACGCGGGCCTAGTGCGGGTGGGTATTAGATGTCACTTGTCTTCGGATTTTTGATTTTAGCTCATGCCGGTTTCCTCCCGTTGTTTTCCTTCACCGTTTTGAGAGCAATGATGATGAACTAATTTACACAAAGTAAAGCGCCTGCCTCGGTTCGACCCCATGAACTACAACTCGTAAGTTGGGGCCATTACCACTGCGCCACCACTGCTTACTGCTCAACACTGCTACACAGACAGATACTGTAATTACACTAGCTACCGTGCCTGTATGTTATTTGTGTTGGCAAGGATACGATTGTGTACCTAGTGCATTCATGTAGAGTTAGAAGTTCCACGATATAGGGGGTTATTTCAAAATAGTTTATCTATCTAATAGATATGTAAATACTCTTCATTCACATCAAGTCCAGTGTGTTCATTATAACTTGTCCCGTGACGCGATTGGTAGCACTGTATTTTGAAAATAGAGTTCAAAATGGCGACTGACTGAACAGTAGGTACTACCAATCACATGACTGTAAAATTCAGTGCCACGAATCGCGTCACTGTAGTAGTGAGGTAGCCGCTGTCACTAATGACATCTCATCATCTGTCAGTCATCACGAATGGCGGCAAAGGTTGGTGTGGAGTGAGCCAGTGTAGTGATATAATCAACATAATACTTATACGGGATCAATAGGATTCTACACCGATGTTTTTTTATTATGAAATAAAATCATTATAAGTACTAAGTTAGGTTACTATCATACGTTAGGCTTTGAAAAAGCGATCTTGATATGAAATTTTCTCACGACTATTAAACGATTTTAGTATCTGAACGTTCATCTTAATATTTACCGCAATAAATATTAAGAAAGTCGCGCATTATTAATTAATTATTCCGATGTAATCTACGGGTGTGAAGTCGTGAATAAACATTTCACACAATTATTATAATTATATTATTATACTTTATTATTAAATAAGCAGTGTCTATTTACTTAAACAGCAAGACATTTGTTTTAATAATGCTAATAAATAAACATTAAGTAGTAAGTATACCTACATACTACAGTAGAAAATTAATAATCATGTTCAGTGTTTTCGGTGTGTCGGCCATAAAATATTCAGGTTTATTTTGTTAATCTAGTTTCAAGGGTTAATGTAACAGGGAAAGGTAACTACTTTTATATCCTTTATTATAGCGAAAGGTGACATGTTACTTATTTTATTAACTACAAACCGTGTGCGCGATGGCATTCCCTTCGACAACATTCAAATTCAATTCCCCCAAATTTACGCTGTGAATTTTCACCTAACGGCTAACGGAGAAGTCAAACACATACAAACACATCTCATTCGCCATTATTAAGTTAAGGTGGTATGGTATACAGGGTATATTATATACCTTATCCGTTGTAGCTGCATTCACAGACTTTGGAAAAATGATACAATATTTTACATGTGCTTTACTTGTGGTATACTAACACGCTGTGAATGTGTGCATACACACATACACTTCCGACTTCGCCATTATCTCGAACGATGCCGAGAGCTCCTGCGCTTACACACACATTAAATACAAACGTTGTGTTTGTATACTTGGTAACCACAAGTAAAGCGCGCGTCGCATTGTGAGATAAAAATACTATACAGTCAGTTGGAAAAGCTGCTTGCCCTTACTGCCCCATCCCAATTGAATACTTGTATTGTAGCTATATCCCAATTATGTTGTAGTTAGCTGAAGCCCCACCACCTACGTGTCCCGCAAAATAATCATGAACATAACTCATTAAAACCGAGTAACACCTCGTAATCTGCTATTACCATATTATACGTAAATGAGATCTGTTGGTAGCTCTGTGGTGATAGGTAAATAATGACAGTTTGGCGCTGAGTCAGTTGCATAAGCACACGTCGAGGTAAGGTAGCGGTGGACATGAGCGGAGCTATAGGAGGAGCGGGCAGCGTGAGAATGTATCCCCTTATCATAATAGCTCGCATTTTGAAGGGAACTTAATGATCCAACACACACGCCACCATCAGCGAGACATTAGAGCGAGCATGACGTATACTCTCAGCCGCCAGGGCACATTCAAGTCAATGAAAGACGTACCCAGTAAATGGTAGCTTTATAAAAGGTAATGCTCACAGTGCTCACACATGTGCTATTAATAGCTATGCAATTATACAACACTAAGTGATTGAATTTATACAGTACAAAGATAATGTTTTGCAATTTTCAGCAGCTCCAACAATATTTTCGAATGCTAATTAATTCAAAATGTCTAAAATGTTAATTTTAAAGTTTTTATTACAACATAAAATCGCTAACGCTAATCCTATATTCTGTCAACAAACTTTACAATTTGTGTTAGATTAAGATTCAGTCACTTGTAGCAATCAATCAAAGTCTCAGGTCAACGCCCTTTCAACTGACATTACTTTCAAGGCTAAACACCTTTTAAAACTAAAACGTAACGTAAACCAAACGTAACGTTAACTTTTAACCTCAACGCAGACAGTAATGCGATTAACCTTTTTAGTAGGACGGTGACAAACGTGCTACTTGCAATGTCGTGTTTGGTTATAAATTGCCTTTAAAGTCGATAGATTAGTTTCGTACCTACTCGTATGTACGCCTTTATTTCATTGTCCTAAGTGATTTTTTTTATCTGTGTACCTGTAAAAACTTAATATAATGTCATTTCTTAGGAGTCATTGGTTTAACTTATAATATAATGATAATATTTTATGGGTTTTCATTAGTGAAGGAAAATAGAACCAAAAGTCATTAATGCTAAAATCTTAATTACCTGAATAGAATAAAAAATCTGATTGTGAGTTAAGTGCACAATTTATTTTTGCAGGTATTTTTCTTAAGGAAACGATTATTCCATCTATTTTACGTAAATCGTTAATTGCTTTTTCACCATCCCTACAAATGCATCCAACCCGCTGCCTCTCATACAGCGTGACCTCTCCCCAACCTCAACAAAAACTCCACATTCTAGTAATAAAAAGTGTTCACCTTTTAACGGCGAATTAGCTGAGTGTCGCGTCGAAAGCTATAAACACGTCGGAATTCATATCTGAGGCAGTAAAATGGCTGACGGATCGCTACCGGTGCGGTGCGGCGCCCCTGATGCACGCAGGGGTGACAAACACATGGGATTAAGGCTTTTTGACAAAAGGGACTATGTCAAGATATTATTGTTATAAAATAAAATAATAAGCTTAAAAATTAAAGGGGTAATTGTTTAAAGTAATTTTATAAATCACAGTTTTGCTGTTTTTTATAATAACAGATTAGAAATCGTCAACAATGAAAATGGAGTTTAGTAATCTCTTCTCTGTTATTAATAATATTCTGCTTAAAATTACAAGTAACTGAAGCAGATCACTCAATAAAATAAAAACTGATATTTGGTAACCCTACATTTAGAGTAAAGCGCTCGATGACAATAGTATCAGACCTTATTAGGGTTGTGCCAACCAACTGGGCACAATTGTGACAAAATTATTAGTGCCTACAATGTCAGATTGAGTTATTTGTTAGTTAGCCTTAGAGTAAAAGATTATGTTCACTGTGCTAGCTAACGTTGAGTTTGACAGTTTGACAATTATTTCGCAATTTACTTTGATCAATATTATTTTGGTGCAATATGTAATACACAGACTCGTTGCTCAATAATAACAGCCGCACGGGACAATCGAAGGTTAAGCTACGCTTGCCGAGGTCGATCCGTGGATGGGTAGGTGAATATCCATTACATATTGAGCCACTCTGGACCTTGGAAACCATGTTAAACCGATGATTTAATCAGTAAAACGTTAAACATAGATAGTCTGTGCCACAGGTGATGACAGGTGAAGTCAATAAGTACTAGTGAACTTACTAGTTAGTGAAGTAACTAGTGAACTTGGAACGAAACTGAAAGAAACAATAAAAAAATAATTAGTTAACTAAAGTGTTTTAAAACAATACATACATGTTTTTGGCGTGTTAAATAATATTGTTACGTCGCGTTGACAAAATGTCAACGGGCCTATTACATTTTGGCGACTCTAAGAGCCGTTAGATAAAATCTTCTCACAGAGAGGAGGCCTGAGTCCCCGCAGTAGGAACACTGGCGACAGACTTTGTGAAAGAGAACTGAATAGAATATTGTTTATTGTTGCTGCAGCTCGTTAACTATCAAGTTGGTCAAAGTATCTCTACAACATAACAGACTCTGACTGACTACTACCAAGTCAATCTTGCTACCAGGTTTATATATTTAAAAAAAAGTTTTCATTTCAGGATATTTAAAATCCATAGACTTATATTTTTACTACAGCAGGCTATTCATGAAAATAAATCCCTTAGCTTGAGAAACTATATCGAAATTAACAAACTTTTTACTAAACCGGTCACCTTGTTTAACATTATTATTGACCACATTTTATAATGTAATCTGAATTTTAATGGCATTAACACTGACGAAAGGGATATTTATAGTTATTTTGGTGATTCTTACAAAGTCACCTATTTCATACACCCACACCCTAATTGCGTAACACGCTTTCATTCACAAGCCGAGGGTTTCGAAGGTACCTAACTACTAGCTAAATGCTTCATAGATTTCAAAAAATCGTCTGCCCATCAACGTAAATAACGCTATGAATGTGACTGAGTCTGTGTGTGAACTCGGTGTGTCCGGCATCGCGATCGATTGCCATTTTATTTATGTTACGCAATTCCCCGCAAATTACCATTATTATATTATTATTATCAAGTCCAAATAAAGGCTCGTTCACACCGGCGCGACTTGTCGCGCGACGCGACTTTAACAATACAATTTCTAATAAAACTTCACGATTGAACAATTGCTGGTGTCGCGTCGCGCGACAAGTCGCGCCGGTGTGAACGAGCCTTAAAGTTCAGTGGCTCTTTTAAAAGAGCACACTTGCTCAACTTGTTTCCAAAACAAGCCGACAACGGCAAGTCCTGCCATACGCAGACACATTAAAATTGCTAATTGTACAGCAATATAATGTTAGTTGTAAAACCTCCTTGATTTACCACCGAGCCATAACAATCGCTTACTTCTTAAACCTTTAATATTTTATTTATAACAATTAAATCAGAATTGTTCGTTTCCTCATAAATATTTACCAGTTTGACATTTAAAACTTTTATTATCTTTAATTAATTTGTAGTTTAGTATTTGATGGCTGTCATCCATCAAAATAAAGTCGTAAAAGGATAAATAAATAGTAATAAAAGGTGTTTATTGTAATGAGTTGGATTTGACTACCGAAATCAAGACAACATACCACAGCGCAGAGATCATCATCAGGATACAGCAGTCCACTGCTGGACATAGGCCAATTCAATTGCACGCCAATCTGCTCGATTCTAGGCAACTCTCATCCAGCTGCTACCAGCCACCCTGCGAAGATCGTCACTCCACCTGCCTGAGGGCCTCCTACCTTACGTTTGCCGATTCGCGGTCTCCACTCCGGCATCGGTTCTACGGCAAATATGGCCGGCCCATTACCACTTACTTGCTTATTCTGCGAGCTATGTCGACAACTTTGTGACGACAACAGCACACAGGTCAATACAAAGCGAAGCATCAAAGCTCTTAACCTGGAGGCCACTCAAATAATTATTATTGTTAAATACATGATTTACGAAAAAAACAGAAACATTAAGATCACACTACTGGCGACATATTTCGTTAAAAACAGTCATTTTTTTATGAATAAAAAAAACTATACGGTAGGTACTACGGTTATCTTTGTTGATCACAGCCCTATCTTCAGTTGCATCGTTGATATCTGTCACTTACTCGTCCCTTTGTTGGGACAGCACTATTAGTTAACTAACTAATTGGACCAACCGTTTACCTTGTCTCGATAACTGGCGTGAAACGAAAGGGACAGTTTTTTGTTCAGCGGACAAATTCTTTGAACTTGTTCTTTTTAAAACAAATAAATTGTTTGCGTAGAGTTAAAAGGAAGTAAAAGACGTTAACGTTTAGTTCTAGCACAATGAAACAACAACAACTGTGTCAACATTATTACGATGATATCTTTATTCATAACTTCTAAGATGTTTTTTTTAAAGATTTGTCGTCAAGAAGATTTTTTTTGACTTGTTAAGAGAACAATTTGTTTAGTTTTATTTTTATAAGAAGTATTTATTTTGTTTTTTGGGTGTATTTTTTTTAACATTACCAAGGTTGTTTTTAAATTGTGTTACATAATAACCGTAAGCGCTAATTGTACATTATTGACCTATATAATTATTAGACTGTAAGCTTTCTGAAAGATACATATTATAAATAAATGAATGTGACTTACGTCCTTACACCCATAAGGGAACCTCCTTAACACGTTTTGGATAAAAGCTAAAGATAACAAACTGAGGGATACAGATGCATTGTTCGATTAATGTATTGGTCTTTATAAAGCCTTATCTTTTTCTTTCACACCCTATTAATCTCTTGGCCTAATATGGTAGATCTGTCGCCGCGCCATACCTTTTTTGCCTCGTCGCCGTCGTGTATTCGTATAGTGCGTCTTCAAAATCAATCTGCCTAGCATGTCCCAACTATGTTGGGGTCAGCTTGCAGGCTTATATATTATATTATATACTAGCTGCTGCCCGCGGCTTCACAAATTACCCCATACATCCCCATGGGTTTTAAGTATAAATATTGAGTTTCGAGTTAATCGGACAGCGCGTTAAAATTCTTCCATACAAACACTGACACCCCCCAATCCCCCTTTAGGGGGTAATTTAGACGAAGGAGGAGGCGGAGCGCGTGAGGGAGAGGCAAAGTTCGCGCCCTCACGCGCCTAGCCGCCGTAGGAGACGCCCTGGGCGTCGGGACTCCTTGGAGGATTCCCGGCCACCGTAGGCGCGGGCTTGCGGGGTTGCGGGTAGTCCTAAGGGGAAACCGTGGCCCCTGGCATGGCAAGGGAAGGAACACGGGTGGGTTTTAGTCAGTAAAAGTCTGACACGCCCTCCCGCTCCGCCCAGAGCGGGAGAAGTCATTGGATGATTTCCCACCCAAAAAAAAAAAAAAAAGAAAAAAAAAAAAAAAAAAGGGGGTAATTTAGAAAAACAAAAAACTAAAAACTTTATAATTTATTTAGATAACTATTCGTGCGAAGTTTCGTGTTTATTACCTCAAGGAATAAGATTTTTCAGACAAACTTTCATCCCTTATTTTACCCCCTTAGGGGTTGAATTTCGAAAAATCCTGATACACGTTATTCTTAATTTTTGGGTTTAAGTAGAAATATTGAGTTTCGAGTTAATCGGACAGCGCGTTAAAATTCTTCCATACAAACTTTGACACCCCCCAACCGTAGGATAGGATACTTTTCCGGGATAAAAAGTACCCAGTGTGGTGCCCAGGATATTAAAGAATAATTATACCAAGTTTCATCGTAATCGAACCGGTAGTTTTTGCGTGATACTTGAACAAACAGACAGACAGACAGACAGACAGACAGACAGACAGACAGACAGACAAAAAAATTTTTAATCACACTTTTGGGTTCGGTGTCGGTCTAGTAACACCCCCTGCCATTTATTTTTTTGATATTTTCAATGTACAGAATTTTCACTTCTACAGATTTATTATAAGTATAGATTTCAGACTAATATTAATTATAAATCCCAGTTTTCTGGCGATGTTTTTCTTAATCAACTTACTTACTTGAAAATAAATAAGTAAGTTCTTAAAGTATTTTATTGTATTAACAATGAAACATAAAAAATCAAAACATGAATTCACTGAAAAACAATAACAGACCTCCCACAGAGAGACAAAACAGCTGCATCTACATTATGTGTCTGTATTCTACAGCTGAAACAATACAAATAAGAATTTCTTTCTCATTGGCCGGAACAAGAGGTGGTTTATGTCGGTTTTTAATATTGGCAACTACAGAAATGACCAGCCGGGGAATTGACAACATTTCATATTTTTAACCTGCATGTATTATTACGTTTTATAAAAGTAAATCCAAAACTAGGGCACCGGTATTTTTCCGTTTTTCAAAATGATGTACTTTTCATTCATAATTTTAACTTTGAAATTCGGTTTATTCTAAAAAGACGTAAGCGCCAAATGACGTCAAACATATAGTGGAATAGCGTTAAAACCCTTGCTTGACTATGATCGTCAAAAAAAAAAACTATTCGATGTCACTGGTGTCATCTTGTCAAATGTGTCAAACTCTTGGCGCCTAAACTTGTTTGTTTGTTTTCAATTAAATTCGTAAATTTTCTTATTTTCAAGTGTCGAAACATCCTCATTGGCGAAATATCAAACAAAAGTTGGCAATATTTACAGTAAGCAGCGTGTATATTTTAAAGTTTAATTTCCTAAGAAAAAGATTGTAAACAAACTTTTGACATTGACGTCTTGTTTGACAAGTTAAGTTTTCATCTAATACATTGGAATGCTTAGGCAAAGGTAACTACCTCATTCCACTATTTCTATGACGTCATGACGTGTTTTTTGTTTTTTTTTTTTTTTCTCAGAAATGAAGAAATAAAAAAATAAAAAAAATATATATTTGAACTCAGGATATGAAAATAAAGAAATGGTATTTTTGTTTTATGGCCGTGTCAGTTTTGAAATGTTGTCAATTGCATTGTTTGACAGATTCACAAACTCCGTAGATTTTTAGCGTTTTCAAACGATTGTGACAAGTCCAATGTCTACTAAACCGACAGTTTATTGTGATTTGAATACGGTCAATTTGCTTTATAATCTGAATCTGAGACTATACAAAACAGTACAACAAACATTACAAATGTAGCCAGTCCCCCACAAACATAATATATGATTATCCCACATTATAACATGCTTCCCATGGCGTGCACAGTCAGACAGACGGACGCAATGACACAGTAATGACGCGGTAATGAGCGAGCGACGCCGCGGGGCATAACCATGCTTTTTAGGGTTCCATATAGAATCGAAGTTACACATAAAAGCGGCGTGATGTTGTCGCACGTCGAAACGCTTTAATGTATGTCGGCCCTTACTATGCCTACAACCCGTCTGTCAGTCTGTCTGTCTGGAACTTTGGTCAAAATGTATAGCTTGGTGGTTCCATTGAACTATTGCAAGACACAACATTAAAGACCAGTGACGTAATTTCTTACCCATAGGAGTGTCTGTGCGACGGCCGCGAAATGGCCAAGCCATACATTTTGACCGAGATGTAAGATTTGTAGAATTAAGCCTCGTATAGTTAGAGGCTCTATATTCGATCTGATAACTTTTTAACAGTGAAAGCGTTATGTGAGTCTTGGCAAACTACTTCACATGAAATGTTTTTGGTGGGATTAATATTTTTATAAGCGCCAAACAATGTCTGAGTTTCGTGCAAACATTATTTAAACTGAATTTAAAAAATAATGAATAGAAGGTCAGCTATAATTATTGTGGTGATACGGAACTCTTGGTCCGCACGTCCGACTCAGACCTGTCCGGTTTTTGTAAACCCATGTCAATTAGATCTCATTATAGCTACACTTGATGTAAAATAAATGCATGCGTGGGCGCAGTTTATTTACGTTGTAAATTATTTAAATGTATAGGAAATAGTTTATTAGACTGTGCCTTAGGCATTGCCTGTCATCAGATCTTAAATAAAAGGTTTCTTATTAAACTGGCATTAGTCCAACTGCAGAGGCGGTTCGAAGAGTTGAACCTGACACTTTATCGAACTTAATATTCTAACAAGTTGTGCAAGAAATCAATCGCCAGACCAGAAGGTTTGGTAACGTGCTTAAGTATGTATCCAATACCTCTAGTAGCAAGCAAGGTTTGCAGGCAAGACGTGGATGAGATCCGCACAGACCAGGGAAGCATGGCGCACAGGGGAGGAAGCTTATGCTCAGCAGTGCGTGGAACAAGGCTGCCAGTGATGATGATTTAAGTGATCCACTGAAACAGAACTTACTCACTTATTTATAAACGTTGCATAAACTAATGTAATGATTAGTAATACTTGAATATCTCTTAACTTTACTTTTTTACTTTTTTCTTTCTTTTTTCTTTACTTTATCTTTTAAATAAGAGGATATTACTAAGATCTGTCGTGCTTTGTAGATGGGAGGCACCTGAGCTCGACGAGCAGACTATGTCTTGAAGCGTCAGTTAATAAATAAACATAGGTAAAGCTTGGTGACCTTGCCTTTCCGGTCACATTATTATAGTTAGTCGATACACCTAATTATGTAAGTATAATTAAACAAACTAATTATAATAATAATTATTCAAGCTTTCTCAATAATAATAAAATATCATGGCGGCCGGACATGGAGTTAATTATAATAACGATTAAGTAAGTCTATTAAATACGCGAACATGACCTCTACAGGTAATAGTAATAATATCTGTTACAGTATGACGCAATAATTGGGCTTTTCAAAAAAGTTCTGATCTTATCAGTCTAAGCAAGGATTTCTTTTAAGCGAGCAAGGATTTAGTAGCAGTAGAGCTCCTTGTGGAGGAGGTCGTCTGTGGAAGTACTGCCACAGTACCTATGTCCACCTACAAGCTTTTAGGTCCCCGCAGACAGGCGCGACGCGACATTGTTCTACCGGTGTCGCGTCACGCCAGTCTGCACGAGCCTTTACTGTGTGAAGGGTGCCAGTGTAACTACATGCATATGGAACATTTCAGCTCATTCTCCGACGACACCTGCGATGCCTCTGATATTGCAGATAGATTATTTCATTTAGCTGACAATCCGACATACAAAAATCAAAATACTAACTATAATTTATTATTATAAATGAGAAATTGATTTTTTTGTTTGTTACGCTTTCTCACTAAAACAGCAGTTTGGCACATGTGTAGATCATGAATGAACTGGAAAAGGACGTAGGCTACTTTTTATCCTGGATCGCAGCCGAAGTCGCGGGAACAGCTAGTTTTTAAAAATAAAACATGAAGAAACTTGTCGTATTGTTGGATTGTCGCGTCGCATAATTATCACCTGTCGGTTTTACTAAATGGGCCACGATGAGATTTTTAGTTGTTTCCCTAAACTACCAATTCCTCAGCTGCGCTGTAACACTTTAAAGGGAAACAAATTTTATTGGCACTACGGTACATTTCATTGGCAATAGGAACATTTCATTGGCGCCGGTACAGTGCAGTACATTCTCAATTAATCCGATCATCGTTAACCCACTCAGCGAATTGTACTCGTCGATCTAACGATAAAGACCTACTGGTATTATTCAATTGATCACTCTTTGTGTACGTCACAGTTTCGTAAACATGGCCAGATTATGCAAACATCGGAAGTGTTGCCGGGTGAGAGCAGTCTCTAGGATTTTGTAATAGCATAAGGGCAGATTTTACCAAAATTCAGATAGTCTAATATTACTGAGACATTTTAATGGTTAAGGTACACGTAAATATCGGTCATCAGGACCTTATCAAATACACATTATAATGGCTTGAATACCACGATTATTACCCCCGTTGGGTCTTTTGCTTCTAATAGTTTTAAACACCTAGTACACACTTCAGGTTTAATACACATTAATGTGATAACTTTTATCTGTGGAATAAAATTGACATCTGACAGTTTTTGTAAGGAGAAACTGTCAAAAATTCAAAATTTATTCGAAATGGAAGGCTTATTGGTATAAAAGTTTGGTCGTTTACCCTAAATAACAGGAGGTGAAAATTAGGTGACAAGCGTGAACAAAAATATAAAAACACATACTTAGATAAGTATTTACACTTTATAAATTTTAATTTCTAATATTGCTTTAAAAAACCCTCGAAGTTGTTAATGTCCGTAATTTATCGATATAAGTACTAAGTATAATAATAAGTACTAACTTAGGTAAAAACAATTACAAACTACGGAAATACACAACAATTGGAGTATCAGTGTCGTAATTATTTTTAGTTTTTCAGTAAATAATTATTATGTCAGGATCCTAAAGTATGATATATTAATTTAGAAACCAGATTTGTTTAAAGACATTATATCGGATTTGAATCGAGATTCAGTATCGATCAATAAAAAAGTCAGTCTGATAGTCGGTCCTACCGGGTTCCTCTACAACAATACGCCATCGAGTGAGTTTCCTCTCATCCATCATAGAGGTCGCTCTATTTGTCACAATTTGTCAGATCATTGTACACGAGAGTTGATTTAACAGGAGCTGATACACGGTAGGGCTGCCTCGTGACTACAGGTGGTTCAGTCGATTTGAAATTGATTAACTTTCTATCCATACTATACTTATATTCTTGAGAGGTATTAGTTTGTATGTTTGTTTGTTTGTATGTAGGGGGTAACCTCCGGAACTACCAGTCGGATTTGAAAAATTCTTTTTGCATTGGATAGCCCAATTCTTGAGAAACTTTACATCACACTACTACAAAGATAAACAAAGAAAAAAAAAAGAACGGTCGAGGGCCGAAATTTCACGCAGACGCTATTATAAATAAATATTATCGGGAAGCCGTCTTATGGGGCGAGTCATATTCTAATAAAAGTTATTATATTTCAACTCGTAGTAAATAAGCCTGTATAATTCCAAGTTCAAAAATTGTAACGTAATCACGAAACATACAATGCGTAATTACATTTTAATATTATTTAAATTGCTCTTATTATTTACTTTGGCACAATCTTTGTACTTGGTGTTATAAATTCCTAATCTACAGAAGGATCTCATTATCTGCTAATCGAATACAAATGATACTAGATAATATAAACCCTCTCCTACAAGTTCAGAAGCCCTGTAAACCTGATCCCTCCTGAACCTGGCACAACTAGGAATGTTCTCCTAATGAAGCATTCATATACATAGTCTTAATGATAGTTTACGCTGAACTAGTAGGTACTGTGGTCTGTCCCAAAAGTATCTAACAAAAATGTAAATAAATGGATGATCATATTTTATAAATGATATATTTGGTTGATTTGATTATTCAAATACTTAATTTAATTCTCTTTAAAAAATGTTTTTCATAATTCGTCGATGATTTTTTATATTCCAACAATAGTATTTGTTAGAAAAAGTGGTGCGAAATAAAGTTGAAACCTTCTTAATACAGATAAATGATGAACTAAATCCGTTTAGTGAGTGATTGCGTCCGAATTTCATCTGAACAGAGTTTGTTTACACTTTCATCACATACTTTTGGATCAGACTATAGTGCTAAGCATCCTTTCCCCTTAGTCACAGAATGAGAGCGGGGTATGAAGCTCAGTGCGGGGCGGGGGGCGTGTTCAGTTACATTGTGTATAATTTCACATATTGTGATTAGGTAGCGTTAGAGTATAAAGTAAGCGACAATTTTATTGTTGACTGTTATTTAACCACTTAAACTAACTAGGGTATTTTTTATCAGTTTTATTATTATAATTCAGAGAATTACATAAAATGGCATATTTTTTATTAATAATAACATGATATAGTGCTACGTCTGTATTTCCCAAGGGGGTAGACAGGGATGTATAATTGTACAATCTAAATAATGTTTATATCCCTCGAGGCCTCATTATGGCATGGTTTTCGAATATTATTAGCAAAATGGGCTCCACATTACCATAATTTATACTCCTGTAAAGTAAAAAGTAAGTAAAGCAAAGTTGAGTTAGGGGTGGCCCTAACTCAACTTTCCGCTAGATGGGCTATTGCACTGCCGGTGTAATTCTCGGCATACCTTGCGAAACTGTGTTGACATCTTATAATAGTAAAATTTCTTCGAGTTCAAATAAGGTAAAATCCAATAAGATTTACTGCGTTTTATTTACATAAGAACATGGTAATGAAAGTCTAACAATCGCTGCATTATAAAGTGGTTGTTTTGCTGTCGGTACACGATATTAGGGAAAGCTGTGGTCTGCGGCTGAAACGAAATCCGTGTGTCGATGCTAACGGTACTCTAAGGGATAGGGGTGTGGCTCATCATAGATTAGAAATTACCATTATGGAGATTAATCTGTAGGCATCAGAAAATTAAATGACGGGCGATATAACAGAGTTTTCTAAATGCCAAGTTATTAATTGGGGTGAGTTTTTATCATTGTTCCCAGTTACAGTTATAGATAGGAAGATATTATATATATAAAAAATATCTAGAGTAGATATTTCATGCGTAAAATAGCATTTGAGATCTTTACTAGCTTTTTTTAAGTGAAGTGCTACTAACATAGTCGTAAGCCTTATTTATTAACACAATTTTTGTTTATAATCAAATATATTATGTATGTTTAGGTTAAGGTATTTGTCTATGGGCCTATGTTGCCTGAAAATAAATGGTTTTATTTTTATTTTATTTTTTAACAAAAAAATAATAACAATCTTGTAGGTCAACATGAATTAACCGTTAAAACATAATAATTAAATAACATTATGTTTCACCGCAGTACTGTACGATATTGTGCACTCGCTGAAAAAGAAGTTAGTAACTCACTATACAGTGACAGAGGACCCTGACCCCTCACCAAAAGATTGACATTTCACACGACGTCCTCACTACAAGTCCCGGTTGTAGCACCCCTGCCTGCAGCAGACGACAGCGCACATACATTCATTGGCGAGACACCCCCGATACATTCCCGATACCTTTCCAATACATTCCCGATAGCTGCGTGCAAGCAATAATATTAGTGCAATAATGATAGTTGTCTAATCCTGCGCGGATAGCACAGATTAAATACGATTCAGAGAGTAACAATAACATTTTGGAAAAGAAATTTCCCGAAAAATGACAAAAAGTGGAAATGGGCACAATGCTCGCAGAACAGATTGGTGATCGGTTCAAATCAAATCAAAAGCCACTTATTCAAACTAGGCTGAGAATTAGCAATTTTTGAACTTCGTAAGGCGGGTGTTTTGAGGGACTGTCGAATGTACTTCATAAGACAGTCTCTCAAAATACCCGCCTTTCGCACCTTCCTACAGGATATTCTATTGCGGGATATTTTCCTTGCTCAATGCTCAACTCTTCGCTTCCTCTCTTAACTTTGATGAGAAGCCAGCCTTAGATATCTGTGTGTTTGTATTGTATAAATTACCTGAAGCTAGCTCCCGTTACCTTTATATATTGTAATTACGCTCCGTGTAGCACAGATTAGATATACAGTGAGTTAGAGCCTCGGCTGAGTTACGGTGCAAGCTGAGTTACAGCCCAAGTTCACTGAGGTAAAGGTCATTACTGCATTAGTCTAATTTACTAATTTACAATAGTTTGGTTTTCTTATGTAAAATGGTTGTTTTGTATGTGGGAACGACAATATGATATCAAATCCTAATATTGAAATGTAAAAAGTGGTTTACTAAATAGTGATGGGCCGTTTATGGGTTTTGTCGATCTTTGACTAGCTATAGTGACAAAACTATTAGATGTATTTCAGATTTGTAAGCAGACTGTATACGTCATAAGATATACGAAGTTGTTTTTATTGTTGTATTATTGTCTCCACCTTGTAAAGCGATTGGGTTCAATAAAAAAAGTGGAAAATAGTTTATGAATTACAGACAGCTTTGTGGTTCTAGTGGTCGCAAGCGTGACTGTTGAGCATTATAGAGTGCCGGGGTCGATTCTCAGGTCAGACAAAGTGTTGTTAGGTTCCCTTACAGGAGTCCAGAATCTGGATTTTGATGGTATTAGGCTCGCCTTCTATTACATGGGACTTAAACATAACTTGCAAAATGTGGACGTACTAAACACTACAAGACATGTGGGTCTACAAGAGAATGTTATGTTAATTTAAAATTAAAATTACAGTTTATTCCACTGCATATGAATTATTTGCCTTTTATAATAAACACATTATTTATAAAAATAACAGCTTTTAATATACACATCAGGAAATCTGTGTTACATGCAAATGATGACTTAACGTCAACATGAAAGAGATCTTCATGATTACAATAACTTATTGAACGGATACTGAGTGCATCGTTAATTAACTAGATAATAAGAATAAATAACTTATTGTCTTGAACTATAACCAGCTAAAGCACTAGGAGGTGGTGAAGGGCGTTTTGGTATGTCTTATGTAATTTTGACGTTCGAAAACTTCTGATTCTCAGCCCAGTTTGAATAAATGATTTATTCCGGTCGGATCCCCTGCTGGTTATTCTTTTGTTTTAAATTCTATCTGATCCACTATAAACTATGTCATTCCGGTCTGTGACTTTTGAATTTGATTTTATAATACATTAATTGTGCAATTTTTTGAGTGCAGGAAATAATAGTTATTCATTTATAACATCAATATTTAAAAGTATTTGTCGAAGGGTTTTTAGGCAGAGGTACGTAGTACACCCAATTTCGCCAGTTATGTTTAAGTCCCATGTAATAGGGCCTGTTGCTATCAATTGGGCACAAATTCCGACTCCGGGCTGCTACTGCCTCATGCTCAGCAGCAACGCTTGCGACCACTAGACCAACGAAGCATTCGAAATTACCATACTTTAGTATAACTTAAATAAGTTTGCGATTTTTATTTATTTAATAGAGCTGGAATACTTACAACAAAACAATACTGAACAAATAAAAACACATACATACATTATGTCATAATGTAGATATTTTACTATTACATAATAACTTAATTATCTATGTTATTTAAAAATAGTAGAGTTCTCTCATTCAATCAATCAATCAGTCAGTCATAATATGTGTTTACATAAATAGGGGGTGCGCTATGTTCATAAATAGGGGGTGTTTTCCGTTTCAACCGCACTACTGTAACTAACAAAACAACTTGTTACAATAGGTATGTCATTGTATTATGTCATCATCTGCCTGCCTTTTCCCAATTATGTTTGGGTCAGCTTCCAGTCTAACCAGGTGAAGCTAAATATCAGTATTTTACATGGAGCGACTGCCTATTTGACCTCCACAACCCAGTTACTGGGCAACATGATACTCCTTGGCAATACGTCAGACAGCTATGTCAGACTTTCGGGCTTCTGGATCTACGACAGCCGGGACCAACTTCGTGCTTTCCTCAGCATGTATTGTCATTGTTTGTGGTATTCTTCTACTTCTTCTTCTTAACTATAAATAAATACATAACCTATGAAGCAATTAAGTCATGTTCTATGAAACATAACTCATAAGTCACAACTTATCGAATATAATCCTAATAATCATAAAAGCTAAGAAGGTAGGGCGGTCATTACGTCACAGTTAAGTTTGTAAGTATAAGGCAGAGCGCCCATACAAAAGACTTCAACGAGATATGACGCCGGTCGTGTCAATGTCAAGAAATATTATTTTGCATACATTATTATTTTGTTACTTTTTAAGTAAAGATAAAGATAATTTATTCGTCCCAAACTTGAGTATTTACACACACATGGCATGCAAGATGTCACAATACAATTATAACATCTTGCATGCCATGTGTGTGTTACGCATGTTGTAAATAAGCTTGAGTTTTATTTTTTAGTTATTACTTTTATAAATTTTAGGGGTAAAACATCTCGCTTGTTTTCTAGAGGGAAAATATTATATTCTGTCGCAGTCCGTAAATATACTTTTTGCAAACGATATATAGCAAAATTACAAATGATACTATTGTTACAGCAAAAATCACTTACAAATAGTCTCTAGACCCATGGCTTGGAGTCTAGCGTACAACCACTTTTATTTAAGTTTATCAGTCTAGGCTAGAGTAGTAAACATAATTACTTTGCTAACTTATGTCTTTGCTTATTATGATACTATAAGATAACAAAGACCTAGATCCACAGACCCAGTAGTGCCTATAAAACATTTAATCCTACCAAAATAAACTCTAAAAATACTCCAAAAATCCCTTTTATCTAAGTTGCAGACTAACGCCAAAAGCTAGGAATCCCTCCTCAAAGTTATGAGATCGTTAGGATCAAGATATGCTAGGAATGAGTAACAGTCTGGCGCTGGCTAGACCAGACGCAGCTAACGAAGCAAAAAGTCACCGAGTGCGACCGCCCGCGCCGCGCCGCCGCCGCGCCGCTGAGATGTGTGCTATGTTGTATCTATAACTGGGCCCCTACTTTATGGACCTTAAGAGATATGAGGGCTGCAATAGCGATTATTAGAAGAAATGACGATGATCACGAACACTACGAGGTGACTGTTGAGATGATGGCTAGTAAAGATCATCACGCCTGTATCCCCCGCAAGGTTTAGCAGAGGTGTGTCTAAAAACTACACCCATATTTCGGCAGTTATGTTGCAGTCCAGTGGAATAGGGGGCGAGCCTATTGCTATCAAACGGGCAGCAGGAAGAAAATGATCAAGAAGTAAGATGTTCTGAAGGAGAGGTGGCCCATCAGTAACGGTCTTCGAAATAAGCCAGACAGGTATGAACTTTACTTCGTGCAATTTATTTCATCAGCGCTACTTTAAAATGGTGAAGGAAAACTTCGTCAGTCTTAGAACCATAAAGTCGTGTGACATCCACCAACCCGCGCTGGGCGCCCCCTCTCATAGACAGGAGCTCTGTGTCCTAGCAGTCCGGACATGCTGATAATGTTAACACAACGGTCTCGAAACACTTACACTAAATTACCTATTCGATGTGTTAATAAACTAGTGTATTTACTAAGCAAGACTCACTGATTATCATGAACAATAGTTGCATTCATAGTTATCCTCCACAAATAACACAGTTTAATAGTTTCCTATGATCGTAATGTTCACACACATAATAGTTTTATAGCTGTAACAATATTGATGATGTGGCCACTTCCCCGTCTTTTGTTTTGAGGCCATAATGATAACTTGATTGGTCAATATAGGATGTTCAGATTTTGTTTGCATTTGAAATTAAAGACAGCTGTAATTTATTAATGAATGGGAAGAGAATATGATCACCCTTTAGTACACCCAATAGGCTCGCCTTCCCTTGCATAAACACACACATATAACATAACACCACGCTTGTAATACCCGAAGGATTACGCAGAGGTGTATAATAGTACACCCACATTTCGCCAGTTATGTTTAAGTTCCTTGGTATAATGGGAGAGCCTATTACCATCAACCGTCCACAAATCTAGACTTCTTCAAATTCCTGATGGAAAAACCCAATAACACTACCCGAACTGGGAATCGAATCCAGGACGCTCAGCAGTAGCGCTTGCGACCACTAGACAAAACAAAATCTCCTGCCTTCAATAACATTCTAAAAATACTCTTGTATTGCACCAGGCTCCAGCGTGTCCTATAATTAGCACATTGTGACACATTGCTCCTAACTGCGGCACTAACATTCAAACTCCTTCGTTAAAATGTTTCACATTCTGACACATACAGCCTCCTTTCAGTTTCCTTTGCTAAAAAAACTAACTCGCCCAGCTTTCGTTCAAAAGGCTTTAATAAAACCTTCGCCGTACACGATAATGATAACTACACTACATAAATCAGAGAAAAAAGATAACGTCAATTTTTCCTTCGACAAACTTCATTGCTGTTCAAATTTAGAACAGAACTTAAAAGAATAGGAGGAAACCAGTAATGGATGTTCTCTTCTAGATGGGATAGTTTCCGGCGAGTACTATGCAGGCGAAATGCCGGTCCATTCGGCGATGACCGTCAGTGGATGCTGTGGCCGCGTCGCGATCGGACGTCGACCGCGTACCGCCCATCTCCGAATATTTCGTACGTCGCGAGTTTGAGCCCCGCGTGTGAAGTGAACTGTGTCATAAGAACTGACAGTTATTTGTATAATATTTTGTTATAAAAGTAAATAACTTTCTTAATAAAAGTTTCAGCATTTGGTTAAAAATGTAAGTTTTATTTTTTGAGTTGAAAATCTGAACGCTACGCTGAAAATTTTCATCAAACTTTCGTAAGTTGTTTTCTTATTTAACTTTTATTATTTTGTTTAGTTTTAAGAATTATGTTATACCTGAATGACTAAATAGTGTAAGCTTAACTTTATCACTAGGAATAAGAATTATTGACCTTTAAACTACGTAAACTGGATGAAAACCTGTATCGTCGCACAGTTAACTTTTGTAGATTGAGCAGAAATAATGAACATCTTTTCTTGGTGAGATAATTCTTTAATGTAGTAAATTAAGGTTCTTAATTCTTGACGTATCTATCCTCTTTTCAAATACCACTCTTGAAAAAAAATTGGAGAGTAAAAAAAAAATAGTTTAGCTCAAAATTGGAAAAATTCGATTCAAACTTTCAATTTCCCTTAAATAGCAATCAATACCTTTTCTTAAATAGGGATCCTATATCTTTCCCAATATTAAATGGTTGTGTATTCACCCAGTAATCGAAACCTCAATATGGATTTATTTAAAAAAAGCACAAGTTAAAAAAAAATCCGTACGAAGGCGGACTTAATGCGTGCTTAATCTATGCGATCTATTAGGAATATGATTGTCCTTAAGTAGGCTACTAAATAAGACACAGGCCCAACATTGCCCAAGTAAGATAAATCATTACAAACACAGAACATGGTCCACAAGTAGATATTAAATGTTAATTCCGTCACATTACGCCTCTGCGACTGCGCTCTCTATTGCAAACACTCGGGTCGTATCGATTAGAAATTATTTGATTATATCGTAACTGAGATCCGAATGATTGGCGGGAATGAAGGACTATTTACACGAGGAGAATATCTTGCCTGTAGAGAGGAGAATATCCTTGTAATCCTAGTAGGCGAGACTCGCAAGTCATTTAACGCATTTATTGTGTTTACTCTCAGGCTAGAAACAAGAACTCGCCTAAGATTACGTTTTTTTTATAATGCCAGCTCGCTGATCTACCTAGGAGGTTGTCGCTGTTTAACCGGGCTATCCTGTGAATGCTTTAATAAGTTAAGGCCTCCAGTCAGGGCATAAAACTTATAAACGAAGACAATATTATTATGTACTATTACGTAATTTACAAGAAGGTGAATTGTAATTTGAAATCGCGAACTTCAAACTTTGAAAAGGCGCGGTGACCGCGAAACTTGCGTATTGACATGTGTGTCAACTTTTTCTTTTGAATATAGAGGATCTTTATCACGAGTCAACTTTTTTGTCTTTTAACAAATAGGTATTCGCGGCGAGAAACTCTTCCCGTGTAAACGAGCTGTAAGAGGAGGTGGGAAATTCGTGGGAAGTGAATATTAGTTATTTTAAGCGATCTAGATTTAATTTATTTGTAAGAGTTATTGCAGTTGTCAGCGGTGACAGTTTACTAAGTGGTTCTAATATTTTAGGTGTATAGCTTGATGTGCCCGATAATACAACCAACGCAATAATAAGTGATTTCGTAATTATATTTTAAAAATCAAAGTGCCGAAACAATATCAAAACAATATTGTGAAAAAAATCGTTTGGGACCGAAGTTTTTATGTCGCTATATTGAAAATTCTCTCACACCTGAATCGCCTTTCCGGTGAGTTTGAGTGAACTATACTGTCGAGTAGCTCATGCTGACACAATAGAAGAAGATCACCATAATATATCGGCGAAAGTTCTCCCTGCCTATAAAAACTGTAAAACCGAATATTCCCAGGCATATTGACCAAGTTGGGCAAGTTACTATGCCATAATATCTACCAAATCTGTTACCTTTATAGAGGTATGAGGAACAGGGTGTAAAGATCACTCATCCTCCATAGAAAAGGGGGATCCTCCGACCAGACGGGTGTCGTGTCTGTTGGGCAACTGCCCAACGATTGCTGTCACGCGGTAAACGCTGCTTGCGCGATGCAGGATTTTGTGTGACGTCAGTGTGATGCATAGTTCGTATGTGGCGTTGTAGATGCCGCCACACCTTCTATAAAACTACATTGTTTGCCATAAAATATAGTATATGTAATAGCTGTTGCTCGCGAGTTCGTCTGTAATCCAGAATAAAGAATGTCCTAATCCAGGTCCTAGGCCTAGGTATCTGTAATATTTCATAACGATCGTTTTTGTGATTTAGGCGTGAAAAGGTAACAGACAGACAGACAGAGTTACTTTCACTTTTATAATATTAGTACTTATGAATTGGTATGGATACATCCATACCAAGGCATAGGCACTAATATTTATTGTTGAATATGCCGTATTAGTTGGGCATAAATCCATCACTATCTAGGACACATCTCCCTTACTTGCTACCTCACATGTCGTCAGCATCTTGAACACACACTACACTCAATCGTTGAGAGCTACAGATATTAGTAGCGATCCGAAGTATTGCAACCTGCGTGTGTCGAAATACTAATGATGAACAAACAGCGCGAGCGCCGGCCATCGCGCACTATTACTAGATACGCTTTTAACTATGAGCATACAGGCTGATAAGTAATTTGAAACCCATTTACAGAAAAAAACACATATCACATCACATCACTGGCAGCTTGTTCCACGCACTGCTGAGTACAGGCCTCCTCCCTTTTGTGCCATGCTTCCCTGGTCTGTGTCAAAAAAAGACATATTCTTGGTAAGGCAGAGGTGTACCCTATAGTAGGTACACCACATTATGACAGTTATGTTTATGTACCATGTAATAGGGACCGACCTATCGACCTATCACAAATTCAGACTCCGGAAAGTTTTGTAATTTCGACTACAAATATTGTAAGAAATCCAGTAGCTTGAACGCTTAACTTATACTTTTTTGATAGCTCATGACCGTATTAATCCTTCGAAAACCAAATGATAAAATAATACTCAGCACCCTGTATAACGCACCTATCTACGATGCACAATAGATCGTGTTAGGTTCACTTCTATCGCTCTGAAGTACAAGAGGTCGACGTGATTGTTTTGTAATCGGTGCTTGTGGCGCCTTTCATACCATATAAATAAGATACAGTATTCAGGCACATAGAAACATAGAGACTTTATTGGTGATGTTCTTTAGAAAGGTCAGGTGCGTAGTACTCGCAGCCAGTGCGCGTGTATGACCAGCCGGTCGATCCTATAAAAATCTCACCGTGACAACTAAGGTAAGAGAGCTTAACGTGAGCTGTCCTTCCACCTGATACTAGTGGTTGACACTATTGACAGAACTTGCTTCAAGCTCACTTCACCTAAGTTTTCACGGAGAGAAAATCACCGCAGCTGTATGAACTTAAACGAAGTAAAAGGAGTATGTAAGGATCGTAGCAGAAGGCGTCCTGTAGTTTCTGCCTACCGCCCTCGGAAGAAGGCGTGAGTTTACGTATGTATGTAGTATTCAGGCGTTATAGTATAGAACATCGGCTTGGTGGTTTCTGCGGAACAGCCTTCAGTTTAGTAGTGCTTGCTACTAACAACCATCAAATAAGCATGCACGCAGGTATATTTTGAGCAAGTAAAAAAACTTCAAAGTTTAAGAGGCGATGTTGTTCCAAATAACGTGAGAAAATTATATCTCAGGCGCCATTTTAATTTGTTACGCATTAAAATAAAGAAATGCAATATTCAATGTAGGTAGTTATCGAATACGGAAAGTGTTGGAGATGCGTTATCTATGCAAATCGTAGCACTAACATTATTAACATCCACTCGCATTCCAACGTAATTAAATCAGTCGCATTTCTTAATTATACAAATATTCTTGAATGTCAACTCTGTAAATGAGAGTTTCTCTCTGGTCTACAACACCTTAAAGATAATATTCTGTTTCCGTAATACCACCAGTACCAGTCACAACTTCCCTAAAAAAAACAGAATTAAAATTGTTTTTTTTTTGTTGTTAAATTCTTAAATTCACTGACAGACAACGCACAGCCTATACCGCAAAGTCCAGAAACATGCGTACAAGAGTTCCATAATAAAACGAAAGTAAGCACTAAGGAATGATTTTGGAAAATTCATCTACTGAAGGGCTATGGAAAGTATGGAAGTTCGTCATTTCAGCCGATGGGCAATCCGGGCACACGGTTTGTATTTTTTTTTTTTTAATAATATGTGTTGTAATGTTAGACGCCTACAATAGGATAAACCCTGTACCACAAGCGGCAGCAGCTCAAACATTATGGTAATTGTAAGAAAGTGAAATTCCTAACAATTTTATAAGAAGTCTTGAAATAGTAACAAAATGAAATTAATTAATTATGTAATTCCTAGTTCGTCCGTTTGGCTTGGTATGGGCATGTGATGAGGAGAGAGGAAACGTATGTGAATAAAAGAGTGAAGAATATAAATGTTAATGGATGGAGAGGCAGAGGAAGGCCAAAAAAAAGATGGATGGATTGTGTGAGGAATGATATGAAAGAGAAGGGAGTAAATGATAGCGTGACGGTTGACAAGGAGAATGGAAGAAGGAAATGTATTGCGCCGAACATGGGACAAGCG
The DNA here is from genome assembly GCA_914767815.1 of Eupsilia transversa. NCBI lineage: Eukaryota > Metazoa > Arthropoda > Insecta > Lepidoptera > Noctuidae > Eupsilia > Eupsilia transversa. Next base: position 11,905,952 of record OU611896.1, read on the forward strand.
CAGAATTACATCATCATCTGATGTAATTCCTAGTTTACATAAATGCTTTTTGAAAAATTGTTGCTGTTTGACATTACAAAGAAATTCTCGACTCAGTAGATTGACTATAGATCTGGTGGTGGCTAGCAGGACTACTGGGCGTAGGGTACCGCGTTTGATGGTACCAGGTCGTACGTAGGGTACCAGGTCGGACGAATGTCCTTAGGTATTTCCTTATGGTCTTCTGTGGCCCAGAGTCTTGTTTTATATCAACTTGTCAATAGGCCCTTTATTGCATAGAATTTATAAATGACTGGTAAATTGTCCATGTTGTACACACACACCTCTGCTTAACCGCTCGGAGCATACAGGCGTGATGAAGTTATTATAGAACAGGTAAGTATTGCGAGCAATACCGAGCTCTGCTGTATACACGAAGAAGCCTGTGCTCCGCAGTGGGACAATGATTATAGTCTGGTTTTATTATTATTAGTGAACCACTAGACTATTTCTCATTGGAATACCTTACTATGGAATATGATAATCTAACTTTTCCCGACTCCGCTCGCGATTCCCCGTCGCGATAAACTATGGAAGTAAAGTCGTGACCGACTCACTAATTCTATTTATGCCTCAGCCGGCTCCGAACCTGGGACGTTTCGTATCGCGTTTCTCTCGGAATCCGTATCTTTGTTGTGTAGTTGTTTACAAGCTTTGTTTACGATTGAGTCAATTTATGGAGGCGTGGGTTCGATTCTCATGTTTAGCTGAAGAGTGCTGGCATTGTTTTGAGAATATGAATTCAATATGTATATTATAATAAAAACTTTTATAAGCCGATATCATTGAATAATCTTCAATTATGACAAATACTGTGTATGTGTTGAGTTGGTAAGCCTATAAATAAAAAATAAATGATTGTAATAACAAAAGGTTTAACACTTTTAAGACGTATCATCAGATTCAGAATAAATTCAACAGTTTGTCTACTTTCGTATAGTCACGAGCCAAGTGCCCGATGGAATTTCAGCAAAAATTATGAACTTCCATACAAACTTTCGTCCCCTATTCAACCCTTTTAGGCGATGAATTAAAATATCCTTCCTTAGAGCACATCTTCGTTACATAAGGAACTCTTGAACAAACTGTCCTTCTTCTTCAGCGGTTCACGCTGAGTGAGTTTCAGGCTTTTATTCTGATGACTCAATTCTATTTTTATTAAATGGCAAGAAAAGCCGATTTCGACTATGCTGCCAATGTCAAAAGTGAGGAAAAACAAGTGTGCATGCTATAAAAGATTTTTATGTGCTGCATTTTTTTAATAATAATAATGTCAAAGCACGAAATTATGCACGAAATTATGAATGAGTTGAGTTTCTTCAAAGACTATATTCTTTAAGGTAACAGAATTAAAACCCTTCCACACAAAGGCAACGGAATCTGGTAAGAAGACTCGTCGAACCCGAACTTAATCAATGTTTTTTTCCAAAATCGTGAGAAAACACAAGTTCATCTATTCAATTAATACGAATCAATTAATACTGTATCTTAATCGCAAACCTAATAAAATACTTGTAACACAAATACAGTTACATATTTAATATTATCCTTATCTATGCTAATGGGCTATGGTCGCTAAACGGATATAAATATTGCTAATTAATATTTTATAGATCAACTAAGTGTTGCAGATACCTGACGTTATTTATGTGATTTAATTATTAAACATTTGCATAAGTTTATTGATAATAAATTATTGTAAGCTAAATTATCATCACCTTCTTACTTTAAATAATACTTTGATTTGATGATGAATCTTAAATCACCCCATCAATTAAAGCATTCTACCTATGCTCTTGAATCAGGAAAAAACACTTTGACGGTTAATACATTATTTTATGTCGCAATAACTTGTTGTTCTATATAGTACATAGGAATTCCATGCTTTTATGACATTAGTATTATTCTGACAGCTGTCAAAAGAAACAACATATCTTAGGAAAAGGTTGTTAACATGCCTCGCCTAATCACCGTGCAAAACTGCATAAAATTATTTAAACACTTTAACAGCTATAAATACTTAATTAAACAAATTAGAATAAAGTTGATAAGGAAGACGCGTTATTAACCGGAGTGTAAACTGTAACAGTTATCGACATTAATATTTATAAACTTGAGAGAACATTCTGAATATCGGAAGATGATCAATTTGTCGTGAGAATATTATACTGCTGTGTTGAAGATACGGAATGTTACGTACTATCAGAAAAATGCTTCATCATCGACTTACTTACGTGACGTTATCAAGAGGGAACAAACTCACTGTATAGTCAGTGAGAGTGTATTTTGCCTTTCCCTTGTCCCAGGCTACATAATATATGTCAAACATAACGATCGGTTCACTGTTTCAGGCGTGAAAAGGTAACACAGAGAGACAAATAGACAGTTACTTCGCATTTGAACATTAACGATGGACCTTCCTACTGATAACCGAAATTCTGAATATCACAAATCTAATCCCAACCCTACAAGGAGGGTCGTACATCACTGACTGAGTGAGCTGTCACCTTGAAAGTGACAGGTGGATGACTTCCCGCGCTCAAATGTCACTAATTACCTAAATACAATAGATTTTTAATTGCTAACTATCATAAATTGATCGACTGGCACTCGAAGGGACGGGCCATTTGGATACAATGTTGCAGTGTAATAAAGTAATCTTTTAATTATGAGTATAACACTACAAAGATCTGTCTTCGCAAGCAAAACCAAAGCGTAAAGCTAGTTCACACTAATGATATTCACCGGTCAATGTTGTTACCTGTAATAATTAATTCCATGTCATAGTTTGTGCTAGTTCGCTCGTAATAAATCGACGTGTTACCATTATGTGCGCAGATTGTAGATTGTATTAAATTAATACATCTCTGTTGGACAGAATTTTAATTAAATCTGTGATAGTTTCGATATTATTCATGGAAATTAAGTTAAAACTATAGGTAATGAGATTTTCGTTAAATACTCATTTAAATAGTAGCTGTATAATAATGTACGTCTATGTAATAAGAAACAATTTCTTATGCAGCCAGCGATGTGAGAAGCACAGGGTCGATGTCGTGACGCTTGGGAGACACCAATGTCCAGCAGTGGACGTATTTCGGCTCAAATCATGATGATATTAACGATAAAGCCAACTCTTTGTCAAAACTTTCATTTAAAACACATCATCATTTTCTTGCTCTTCTCCCAATATATTAATGGTCGGCGCAACATGTCTTCTTCTTCCATTCTTCTCTATTAGTCGTCACCTCAGTAGCCGACCCCTTTCTAGCCATATCATCTTTCACACAGTCCATACATAATTTCATTATAACACATGAACTCCTTCCAGCAACACTCATTCCTGTTCACTCACAACTCGAAACAAAAAACTGACCTCATCTCTCAGCAGATAGTGCAGATATGTAGATATTATGTCAATACATGGAACCAGTTCCTCTTAATATAGATACAAGCTAACACTCGTCGCTAATGTTACATTAATTAATTACTTGGACTTGTCACAACATGCCGCGTAATCAGACCAACAGGGGCCGACAACTTGAGGCAAAAAATAATAATCGTTGTTCTTTTTATTCCTTTGGTGTTGGTATAAAACTATCTGATGTTTATATAGTATTGTTGTGGATATTAAAGTTAGAATTTCTTAAATTGATTTAACTAAAAGAAAATATAACATAACGCCTGTATTTCCATTTAAGGGTAAGGCAGAGGTGTACCTACATTGGTATTTAGGTATACTAAACCCTAATTTTGCCAGGTATGTTTAAGTTCCATGTAATAGGGGGCGAACCTATTGCCATCAACCGGGCACAAATCCAGACTCTGGGCTGCTACTGAGAAATTCCTAATGGACAAACCCAATATCACTTTGCCTGATCGAAAAAGTAGCCATAGGTACGGTTTTTCGTGATTGGGTGTTGTTACTCTTATTATATACTAGCTGCTGCCCGCGGCTTCGCCCGCGTGAGTGTCGGAAATTACCCCATACATCCCCATGGGTTTTAAGTATAAATATTGAGTTTCGAGTTAATCGGACAGCGCGTTAAAATTCTTCCATACAAACACTGACACCCCCCAATCCCCCTTTAGGGGGTAATTTAGAAAAACAAAAAACTACAAACTTTATAATTTATTTAGATAACTATTCGTGCGAAGTTTCATGTTTATTACCTCAAGGAATAAGATTTTTCATACAAACTTTCATCCCTTATTTTACCCCCTTAGGGGTTGAATTTCGAAAAATCCTGATACACGTTATTCTTAATTTTTGGGTTTAAGTATAAATATTGAGTTTCGAGTTAATCGGACAGCGCGTTAAAATTCTTCCATACAAACTTTGACACCCCCCAACCGTAGGATAGGATACTTTTCCGGGATAAAAAGTACCCAGTGTGGTGCCCAGGATACTAAAGAATAATTATACCAAGTTTCATCGCAATCGAACCGGTAGTTTTTGCGTGATACCTGAACAAACAGACAGACAGACAGACAGACAGACAGACAGACAGACAAAAAAAAAATTAACCACATTTTTGGGTTCGGTGTCGGTCTAGTAACACCCCCTGCCATTTATTTTTTTGATATTTTCAATGTACAGAATTTTCACTTCTACAGATTTATTATAAGTATAGATTATGTGCAAAGTTTTGATACCAATCAGATGGATATTATAGTCTAAATTAAATTGTTTTCAAGATATCTTGATTTCCATATTTTGGTTTTTTAAAGGTTTAGCACGAGAAAAAAATCAATTACATTATAAGCACGTTTATATAAAATTGTATCAATTTAGCAATAAACCTAACTCTACAGCATTATTCATAGAACAAAAGCCGACAAGTGCGAGTCAGACTCGCTCAAAAAATGTTTGCGTCTTCTGACGTAAGTAACAGGAACCACGTGTAAGTAATGTTTCCTCGACGTGACGGAATTAAAGCGATAGTGAAATAATGTGTAGAAATATAGAAAACTGGTGATTTGTAGGTTTTTCCGGTACGGTTTTAGTACGTAAATCGATTTAGATTACCTACATAGGTCAGTTAGGCCATTTCCTATTTTCTTTTTAACCGACTTAAAATACGAGGAGGTTATTAATTCGACTGTTTATTTTTATGTTCAGCGACATCTTCGCCAATTGATTTCGATGATTCGTAGTCCCATAGGTATACTGATGAGTGGTTTTCGAGTTAGCTTCACTAATACGTATTTAATCCACTTGTGTATATTGATGTTGTTATCAAACTCCCTGTCACCGTTGTTTACATAGCTTTATTTTATTGTTGACAAGTGATTTTGAGCATGTAGCATCTGCTTTATATGAACACAATCTCAAAGTCATAGAAACAAAAAACAACAATCACAAATACCTACCAGAGAATACAATAAAGAGGTTGACAATATTTTGCATGAGCCATGCTCTTAAGTTTATCACTAGTCATAAAATATTAAACATAGCGAAGGTAATAAAACATCAACTTTAAAGCGAGTTCTGAATCACTCCCACCGTCAATTAAAACTACATAAACTTCGAATGAGCAGTTTTATAAACATTACATAAATATAAACATAATATTACTGTGTACATACATTTGCCAAACTTCCAGATCAATTAACAACTACATACTCTATGCTGTTTACTCTATAATTAATTCTTGGAATTAACCTAAATATAGGACTACTTTGTTAGGGTGACATCACACTGCACACGCGACGCGACTAGAAGACATCTACTTAATAAGAATCTTAAATTGATTCACTCACTGGCAGACAAGGCACAACCTGAACCGCTGGGTCTACAAAGATGAAATTGTGCGCAAGAGTTCCTTAACGATATGATGAGTGTGAGCATTGAACAAGGATATTGAAAATTCATTCCCTAAATAGGTTAGGTTAATAGGGATGGAAGTTTGAATAGTGGTTAAATCGTCCTTTTTGCCCATGGGACATTCCATCGGGGACACAGCTTGTAATATAATAATTACAAAACTATTGGCGATTTCCTTGGTCAGCTTGCAATATATTGCTTTCAACGGATGATCATAATCAGTGCTTGACCGCAGTTTGTTATTATTGGCATAAAAGCTGACGCTTCCGCCCAATGTATTTAGCTTAAACTAAATGCACTGGTGGTGACGGGAGGCATACTGCGCCAGGAACACCACATGGAAATATTACAATGTATTAGGTTCCATTAGACTTTTCACTACATCATCATCTAGCATTAGTTTACTCTGGTCAATCTGTTGTCAGTTTTATTAGGATATATAAAAATATATGGTAATTTTGCGATCTAGTAATATACGTTCAATGTGGCATAAATTGTACCTACCAAATGAACTGATGCCAGATTGACCATCAAAAATGTCACCTTACTTAAAATAATAATACCAGCCTATCATCGTACCACTGCAGGGCAAATACCTCGTCTCATACAAAGAAGGGACGTGCATTGACCACCACGCTTGCTCAAGACGGGTTGGCGATTTCAGACATATTAACTATAACTCCAGGTTTCCTCACGAAGTTTTCCTTCACCGTCACCGTCAGTGATGTCGAAGATAAACGCAGAAGGTATATGAATTGAAAAAGTCACAATAGTAGTTACCCTGATTTGTACCTCACTTAATGAAGTATAGTCCTTTCTTTGGTATTGTTCGTCACATCGTTGAGCTCCTTAAGTTTTGAGTTGAGCTGCACGATTTCTGACAAATGCGTGCACTGACTGGACAGGTCCACTCAATCTGTGTGGTTCTTTCCTCAAAAGATCATTTCAGACACGAATCTACATCGTCTTCATATGATCTAACCAATAAAATGTCTGGACTTTAAAAGAGACTGTGACCTCTGAGTTTGTTTCGGCCTTTCTTCTCAGAGTAGTCAGATAGGAAACGCCGACCTCATCTAGTACGGTACCTACTTAAAAAATATTATTGACATGTAAAACTGTTTTGTACAAACCTATTTACAGAAAACATAATCATTTCATCATTTCATCATTTATAATTTATCATATCTATGTCGAGTAGTGATCCTATGAAGGTGTCTCACATTTTGCCAAAACCACAGATCTTCCAACTTGTAGCCACAGAACTTCACTTGTAGCGCTGTAAGCGCGCTGCATTCTGTGTTACCCAGCTTTATCCGACCAACGCGCAACACCCGAACAGGGCCAACTCAATATGTCCCATTGTCAATTAGTGAAATGAAATGAAATGAAATGAAATTGTTTATTCTGTAAATAGGATATCAGAATCACTTTTACACGTCATATATAAAAAATATTAGAGCTAAGCTAGATGAGGTCGGCGTTTCCTATCTGACTACTCTGAGAAGAAAGGCCGAAACAAACTCAGAGGTCACAGTCTCTTTTAAAGTCCAGACATAATCTTGGTCAGGCCATATGAGGACCATGTAGATTAGTGTCTGAAATGGTCTTTTGAGGAAAGAACCACACAGATTTGAGTGGACCTGTCCAGTCAGTGCAAGCAATTGTCGGTAATCGCGGAGCTCAACTCAGAACTTAAGGAGCTCAGCGACTCGACGAACAATACCAAAGAAAGGACATTTGCGTAGGCCGCATAAAATACTCAAACTGCCAGAACATCATTAAAACTAATTGTGCAATAAACAAAAAAGAAAAAAAAAAAAAGTGATCCACATAGTCCTCACATTCACAATAATTAGTTTTAAAAAAAAAATATATAAATAATACTTAACAAAGTAATCATGTCTTTTTGTTGCAGTATTCAATAATGTCAATGTGTATAAAAAAAACTGGTATTTTTTCTCATGAGTTTACATAATAATTAAAGTGTCAAGTTTTTATGGTTTTATCACAAGTTTTAGCAGAGCGAGCAGCTCAATCCCAAGCTTTTTTGTCTTCTAAATAATCAGAAATTTTATAGTACCCTTTTCTACAAAGTTTAGTTTTGATACAGTTTTTAAAACGTTTAATGGGTAAGTTTCGAATGTCAATGGGAAGTTTGTTGTAAAAGCGTATACATTGACCCATGAACGAATTGCCTACTCTGTGGAGGCGAGTTCGATGTACGGCAAGATTGTGTTTATTCCTGGTATTCAAACTATGAATATCGGACATTTTCTTAAAATTTGAAATATTTTTGTGTACATACAATAGGTTTTCGAATATATACTGTGAGGCTACAGTCAGAATATCTATTTCTTTGAACTTTTCTCGAAGGGAATCCCTTGGACCTAGGTTGTAAATGGCTCGAACAGCCCTTTTCTGCAAAACAAAGATGGTATTAATGTCCGCACCGGTTCCCCAGAGAAGAATCCCATATGACATAAGACTATGAAAATAACTAAAATAAACAATTCTGGCTGTATCCACATCAGTTATCTGCCTAATTTTTTTTACAGCATAGGCGGCAGAACTAAGCCTTCCTGACAATTTTTCTATGTGTGGGCCCCATTGTAATTTACCGTCAATCGTTATTCCAAGAAAAACTGTCGACTCTACAGGGTCCAACTCTATTCCATGTGAAATGACACAAACTAAAGTAAATGCTTAACCTTTAGACATCGACTAATACGCGCGACAAGTTATGTCTGGGCTGCCTTTATTTATATCCGGACAGGACACGTTTGTACCATTCATATAAATTGTAGAATATTATTAGCGATTGTTGAATTATTTAGTAGGTGCGACTAATGTGGTACTGTGGGTTTATTGAGACAGATATTGTGTCGGTATTGTAGAGTTTATTGAATTAACTTTAGCCTCTGACATCAATCATATAAAGTCAAGAAATTATAATAACATTATTAGCTATGGCATTTCTTTCACGTCAAATCCTGTTTACGAAACTTCGAGAATTGATTAGAGGTTTAAGGAGCAACTAGGTTACGGTCGACCGATGACATCGACTGTTGAGATCAGTGTGGTGCATGACAGCCTGTTCTGGACATCTATCGATCTATCCGCTGGGCGGGACGACGCAGAAGTCAACAAGTAAAAAGGTCATCCATGTCGCTTGATGGTCGATCCATGTACGACCGAACCAGCTAATCTCGGTCTACTTGTCATCATACACTATCTATAGTTTGCACCTTTAGTCATGGAAGACACCACAGGCCTCTAAGATAGATTTACTGAATAGTGATAAAAACATAGCCACCAGTTATTATGCGCAGATAAAATATCAAATGGTTTGCCACCAAACTCGTGTCGTGTCGTGCGTCCAACCTGACGCGCAGGCGTCGTCGGGTCAATATCAAGAGTCACTGCATCTATTGAGATGCGATTTACAAGTTAACGTTCACGGAGCTCCAGGTAAGGAGGCGATCACTAACAGCATTGAACTACTATCGATTTCTATGGAAAATCGAGTAATGCGATGTTTATTGAGTTAGGTAAGTAGGTTTTTGTTTTAATCCGTTTTACGTTAAAACTGATATTAAAACTGTCCTTTCCCAGGAATATAAAGTTTTAAACATAACATAACATCTAAGCACTTTGTATTCCCCGAAGGGTTACGCAGAGGTTTTCTTAATAGTATACATGCATTTTACCAGTTATTTTAAAGTCCACTGCAACGACGAGCCCGTTGTCATCAACCGGGCACAAATCCAGACTCCGGGCTGCTACTGAGAAATTCCTTACGGAAATACCCAATAATACTTTGCCTGACCTGAGAATACCTGGAACCAGTAGCGCTTGCGACCTCTACACCAACGAGACAGTCTAGAACTCGAATCCATTCGCTACAACAAGAGAAACATTTTGTCATAAACAGACATACAAACACGACAAAGCAATGAGAATTTCTCTTCTCTGAACTGAACAACTATGAAGATAAATCAAGATATCGTTCACACCCTTAACTAATTAATAACACTAAACCATAGAACTCTCTCTGACTAATTTATATTGAACCAAGGTGTCACTAATATCTGTGTCGAATAACTCGACAACAGCCGCCCCACAATACATTACCAACTAAATAAATCTTAATGTTCTGTTAAATCAGGTCATACTCCAGGAAAGTTCAAAAGGCCCACTCCGGAAACCAAGTTGAGCGCTGAAAGCTGTATATGAATTTCATACAAGTCTGATTTAGACCATCTGATAAGATGTAATACATATAATATTTATTCACTGAAACAAAGCAGTACTAGGCAATTTCCTTCAAAATCTTCCGGATTGTGATTGTTAATTGATTCAGACGTGACTTGGCGGAAATCCATTATAAAATACAATAGACGTAGATATATTTTGTAACCTATTCCGTTTACGTGCTACCACGCCGAGTGCCGCGAGTGCGCTCTGCGTCCGGCACTCGGCGTGGCAACACGTGTTCGGGCTCGCAACAAATCAATCGTCATCCTGAGGATGCCTCGTTGAGAGGTGAAACACGTGTCGATTTCTTACAGGGTTTTTTATGACTCTTTAGGAATAGTTAAGCGGAATAGGTTACTAAATATATCTACGTCTATTGTATTTTTTGGATTGTGATTGAAAGTGTGTTACGCAATTAGCGTGCTGAACTTTTCGCAAAACTTAATGTGACATATGTAATTTCCGGGCGAGTACTTTAAAATATTGCGTTGACTTGTCTTTCTCTAACCAGTCTGCATTCAAAGACTGCGACAAAGTGCACTGATAAGAGCCTCGGATAAACTCGTCGCACAGTAATCTCCGCGGGTTCAGTCCTAGTGGAGCACAGACCAGGTGATTGAGCTCCGGTGATACAGCATCATAGTTATGGCGGAGATTAGAGCCGCTCTGTAGCGGTGACCCTATCCGTTGTGCTAATAACGATATTGGAGGAGTGGGTGGACGATAGAGGGGTTTGATTCAGCAAAGTACGAGAAGTGGAATTGTCAAACAAATTAATTTTTCAACAACTTTATCGTAAAGTGGCTCTTATTGAACCGCTCTTAGGTTCATAATACAAAAAAGTCAAAAAAAGCAAAGCATGTTTAGTAAAAAGCTCGCGTGTTTTTACTTTCACAACAACAAAACCAGAGCGCCTTTTCCATAAATATTTGTTAACGTTTTCTTTGTGTGGTTAATTATCATCAACATCATCATGTCACCAACCGACGCGCGACGTAGAAAAGTTTTTAAAAGAAGCTCCAAATAGTCAGTAGGCAACAAAGGTCAGTTGAACTTTATAAATTGTAAACTTAAGTTGTTCTTTAAACTTTATTTTATTTAATTTACTTTATTTCATTTATTAACATATTATTTACATTTTTAAATATTTTCATTATAAAAAAATCATTCAAAAATATAAAACACTTACTCCAACTGGTAGTTTCCTATGGAGACGAGCCAGCAAGAAACTCCACGGTTACTCTTTGAAATATGGTTAATAGGTATGAGAGGACAGAGTAGGCCTGTCCACAAGTACCTGGTACTTAACAACAGTTAAATGATGAAGTTATTAAAACACGGCGTTGTAACATTAATTTTGTTTACTTTCTCACGAAATTAATCAATGTTTGTTCTGTTTTCCTATAAATTAACACATTTATCATTAGGAACAGTACCTGAGCCCACTAATCGTTGCGCATACTATCCCACAACGATAACGCCCCGAAGCTTACTTACAATTAGCGACCCAGCGTGATACCGATATCGAGACCGTAAATCTGATACCGATACCAACTTTCTATCCGACATGATAATCAAGCGATACGATATTTAATCTGTTGTGTATTTACTGCGCGGATAGATGGAAACGTTTCAGTTTGTGTAAATCTCTGCCCGACTGCCAGTCAGGACACAAAGTGCTGCGATAAGTGCGGCTGATTCGATACCGGAACTATCGATAAGTAAATAAACCTTTCAATCAATTCGGACTGCCTCGTTGGTCTAGTGATCGCAGGCGCTACTGCTGAGCATGAGGTCTTTGATACGATTCCAAGGTCCGACAAAGTGTTATTTTGGTTTTTCTATCAGGAATTTCTTTGTAGCCGCCCGGAGTCTGCATTTGAGCTCGGTTGATGGCAATAAAGTCGCCCCCTATTACATGGGACTTAAACATAACTGGCGTAATGTGAGTGTACTAAAGTTACACCTCTTTTTTTTTTTTTTTTTGGGTGGGAAATCATCAAATAACTTCTCCCGCTCTGGGCGGAGCGGGAGGGCGTGTCAGACTCTTACTGACTAAAACCCACCCGTGTTCCTTCAGTTGCCTGTGTTGCCAGGGGTCACGGTATCCCTTTCGGACTTTCCCGCAACCCCGGCAGGCATCGGCCCTGGTGGGCCCCGCCATTGGTGCTGACATCTCTTTGAGGCGCGCGTGGAACACAACGCGCCGTCGACCCGGGCCTGGTCCTTATCGGGGGCGAGCTACCCATTGCTCACCGCCCGCAAGCCCGCGCCTACGGTGGCCGGGAATCCTACAAGGAGTCCCGACGCCCAGGGCGTCTCCTACGGCGGCTAGGCGCGTGAGGGCGCGAACTTTGCCTCTCCCTCACGCGCTCCGCCTCCTCCTTTGCGAGCATTACTGCTTCGCAGAAGGAGGTGACGGCTCCCCATTCCCTCTCGCTCCGTACCATGGCCTGGACCAGGGCCGGACGCGAGAGGTCACTGCCGCCGATCGCCTCCACGAGGACACGGCGGTGCTCTGCCCAAGCCGGGCAGACCTCCACCGTATGCTCCACCGTGTCCTCCGGGCGATCCACACAATGGTGACACCCGGGCGCTTCCTCCCGCCTTATCCGGAACAGGAACCTCCCGAAACAACCGTGTCCGGTGAGGACCTGTGTCAGGCGGAAGGTGAGGACGCCGTGGCGCCTCTCTAGCCACTCCTCAAAGAGGGGACTTATCGCCGCAATTGTGGCGTGCCCAGCACTGGGTTGCGACAATCGCACTCTCCATGTCGCCATGAGATCCCGCCGAAGCTCTGTCCGCTGTGCCACGACTTCTCGCGGCAGCGGAGTTACGCCCCGGCGTTTCGCCTCCTCGCGCCACTCCCATATGTGCGCGAGGACTTAAAGTTACACCTCTGCCTAATTATTCGTGGAATACAGGCGTGACGTTATGTTAACCCACAATTTTTTAATATCGGAACGCTACGCAAATAGAAAATCCCAATAGCACTTTACCCGACCCGGGAATCGAACCCATGACCTCATGCTAACCAGTAGCGCTTGCGACCAACTGACCTACGAGGCAAATTCTGGTAGAGTATTAGGTATCGTTATCCTCATTGCAGGAAACTATCGAGTAACAGGTATCGAGTACTCGCTTGTCTAGTGCGAGATCAGCCCTAGTGATAATCATTGTGTAGTACTTAAAGCGAGTACATCTAGTCTAGTTGACAACGGAGCCCGTTCGTTAGCTCACTGACACTTTAAAGAGGAATCGATAGAACTGAGTCTTGCCGCTAAAGATAGAAATACTACTTCTAGAAGTAATAACAATGTCAGAGTTGATTGTACCATGAGCAAGGTAACTCTCAAGTCATCAAGTAGCTTCCGCCAACGGTTTCGCTCGCGTTATATCTTTAGTATAAATTATATTAGCCTATGTTTCTCAGTGATAATATAGCATTCTACTGGTGAAAGAATTTTTTAAATCGGACCAGTAGTTTTTGAGTTAATTCATTATACAAACAAAAATACAAATCTTTTTTCTATATTATATTAGTGTAGATAGACAATTTCTACAGATTTTATTCTTAAAAATTATAGTTAATTATCATTCGATCATAATAGCGCATTTTTTTTAAAGTCTTTAATGAATCGAATATGTTGATATCAAAACGTAATTTTAAATCCAATACGAAACTTAATTATTTTCATTAAAAATCAAATCAACATCAAGATTAACTCTTAGATCAGTTCGATTTACGATTAATACGAGTATAGTTCACAAATGATATAATTTCACGCCTACTTTACGAGACTGATTCGACAGAATGCCGTCAAATATACGGCTGAATAACATAGTATAGGACCTTTATTTATTTATATAGATACGTATTAATTGACTGAATAATTAACACTTCTGCGGTCAGTTAAAACGGTATGCATTCTGTTAGAGTAAGCATAATAAATAAATGCCACAGCTGAAAACACGTTTAATAGGTTGTTCATTTTTGCTAAGAAATCGACCATCATCTAGGACTGATTCAATCAAATTATTAATAGAAATAATAACTGTTTACAAGATTATGTACGCACTTAATTCTTACGCCAACTGAATTTATTCAGTTTCTTTCTCAAATTCCAACAAAATAGGTATTCGTCGAAAAGTGTTTTAATTATAGTTGGCCTATATTGTGTCACTACTAAGTGTGGGACTTTCCTGATTTTTTTCTCGGACTCTGCAATCAGAAAAGATCATCTTAAACACATTTTATTCCCTTTATTCTAATGAGTCTCTACTTTTATATGGTCGGCGCAGCATGTCTTCTCAAAGCTATTAAACGAAAATGCTCTATAAAGTTAACCTGAGTACAGTCCACACAGCAACCGCATAGATTCGACGTTAGTATTTATGTAAGTATATGTAGCACTGCTGTGAAACTATATCAATATACTTGAGTGCGGCGATTGTTTGCGGAAGCCGCGCCCGCGCTGCAGCAAACATGTCGGCGGGTAATAGATGACATAAATATGTAATAATGAGCCTCTGCAGACGATCCGTGACTCACAGCGCACAGAGTAAGGTGTTACAGTATACCAAGGTGTAACCCATGGGTTAAAGATGTTACGATGTGTGAACTGAAAGTTAGTCTATTGACTAATGTTCCGTTTCTGATTTATTCATTCAAATCTGAAGGTAAACTCTTAACTCGCTGTGACTGGTTGATACAAATACGATTACCAGTCAAAAATAAACACAACATTTGACACTTGATTAAAATGTAGGTTTACAAAAACCCAACTGTGTATATAAAACAAGTTTGTATGTCCCGTAGATTAAAATATCGAATAATACTTATTTGAACAGGCGCATTCCAAAAAAAACAAAATAGCTTTGTAGGAATTATTATTTAAAATTTGCCATAAATCAAAAATTATTTCTTAATTGTAAGCGTGAAAATTATACGTACCTAATATTTACTTAACTAATTTATTTAATATATTTAATTAGCATTTATTAATTAACTGATTAATTGGTTACGGTAGAAAATAGGTATGATAATGATACCGCTAGGATCAATAGCTTGGATATTGAGTCAATCGTGCAAAACTTTTTTTCCTAACTTCCTCAAGTTCGGTGTTATTCCTCTTCTAACAGATCTAGAGGTCGAGCCTTTTTTCGAGGTCGAGATTAATTACAAACAATTATTTACTACTAACTGTTTCTTTAGTTACAGACTCAGTGACTTTTAAAACCCAGAATATAAAACATCAGCTAAACCTAACTTATAATATACAGACAGACGCCAATCATAATTTAACCGGTCTGCACAATACCGGAATCTCAAAGTTATGATAGAATAAAACAAAAATAATTATTATAAAAGACACTGATATCTTCATCCAAAAGCGGAAACGGGAAATTTATTGCAACCGTAATTGATTAATAATTTATTAATCAAAAGGTCATCTCCGAACGTAACGTTACGGTGTACGAACAGATTCAAGATGGCGGACCACCCGTTGTTAACGCTGTGGGACGAACGTTATTTTATATTAATTAAAATATTACTTTATTAATAAGCTATTTAACTGACAAGCTAACTGTGCAAGAATGATAGAGACTATACTATAGTTTTTGGGTAATCCCAATGTGACTTTTTCAATTCATAATTATGTTTTTAATCCTTGACCTTGTATTAGTAAGTGAATAAATATATATATTAATTTACTTAATACTATGTGAGTCCTAAAGTAAATATAATATATATTTAAAATCTATTCCTTAGTGGAATAGATTTTAAATATAAGTATATTATATTTACTTAATACCTTAATAAAATAATAATAATAATAAAGTAAAAGAAAATATTGTGACACGCACGGGAAATACAAACAATAAATTTTTTTTTTTTATATAATAGTATGTAAATCAATGTATTTTTTTTTAAATCAACTTTTCCTTTCTGTTGATATACTGTATTCATCTACTCTGTGTCATTGTAAGTTTCTTCTAATTGGCAGTAAAAGAGCGCCAATTTGGAAACGTGACCAAAGCGGCCAAATAAAGAGTAGCTGCACTGTGGCGCTTTCAATTATTAATTGTATAATCATTAACTTTACGAGCAGGGGACACACTTGATTGGCTTTTAATTAAAGCTTATGGGGGTGCGTGGGAGTATGTGAACATAATAATTATAATTATGTACGTATTACAAATCTTACCGACCGATGCCATGTATCTTATAATCTTGTTAGACGAGGGAGACGTCGCGATTCAATTTGAATTTGTAATGCTCTCTTGACAATAAAGTTTTTGTTATTATTTATTAAAAAGAGATTAGTAACTATTTAGCTCGATTGCCAAAAGTAGTACCAAGATACCTAGAACAGCTCTGTGGGAAGGCACGTTACTGTGTTCTGATTTAAGGGGGGCCAGTTTCTGTTGGCCAGCTGCTGTTTTTACAGTTAAAATATTTAATATAATACCTGTATGGGGCCAATCTAAACTGTGCATCTTGTCGCTCGTATCGTGGCTGCAGCAAGACGCAAAGTTGTCGTTTGCGACTGCGAGCAGTCGTTACGACAGACGTCGTGCAGAAAACGATCATTTTCTTTGAGTATTCGACGCGCTTCCACTTCCCATTTGAAAACATCGACATCGAACGAACCCATGTTGGGATTTTCAATACAAACACACGTAGATATACCTTCTTCAGCGCTCACAGCAAGACGTTGACCTGTCGCCTGCGACAGTCGTCCGGTACCTATGCGTGTGCACCGTGCGTCTAGTTGCTGTAACATGTAGTAAGAGCGTGCGATTCTCCTAGCCTAGCCGATTGCCCTAGCAATGGTAGAAAAATGTTAAGACATGTGCTATCTGCCAACCCGTACTACGGGGGGATTTGGGCCCTCTCCCTCTCGCAGAGAGGAGGCCGGTGTTCCAGCAGTGGGGACATTTTATGCTGATTATGCTATAGTAATAGTAGGTACTATTTAATAATCCACCACAATACAGACACCATTCGACAGCTCCAAGCCGTAATCTTCTTCTTATTTCGAAGAATGGTAAGCCTGCACGGGACAGCCTGCGACTCTGCAACTCGAAGCCAAGTATGCGAAGCTTTGAACAAAATATATATGGAATTGTCTGCCGCAGCCCGTCACTGCGCCTAGTTGCCGAGCTGTCGCAGTCGCATGTCGCATAAATAGTGTCCGCCATGTCTTAAACTATTCTTTGCAATAATCCATTTGGTAAACATTGTTTGGTGTGTGCTAATTGGCCAGTAGACAATACGCACATTATTACAACAGTATCTATATCATGATCATCCAATGACCAATAGCAGTGTCTCCACGTCGTGTGGGCTCCTCGCTCCCACCTCTCTGCCTACCTCCTAATACGATGATATGATTGATGCTAATGTGTCGGCAATGTCGCCCACTTCACCATAAACATGACAACGTGACTGTTACGGTGATATTAATTAATTTACATTTAAATTATATCAATATGGACTGAACGGAATTGGGTTAAACGTTTATGATAGATGGTGAAGGATGGCAATTAGAACGAAAAGTGAGATAAAATGTCAAGAATATATTTTGTGTTTGGTCAATGAAGGTTATAATGCAGCTTTGTTAGTAGCCAATGAAAGGCAGGGTTGGTCTAGGGTCGCAGGGCGGACGACACACACATGAGGATTTTCCACCCCGGAAACAAAAACAAAAAAAAGGGTGTTCAGTGATGTGATTATGAGGATCGGTTCTATTCCCAGGTCGGGCAAAGTGCTATTGGGTTTTTAGTATGACGCGACCCGCATCCCACGCAGAATTCGCCTCCGAGTGAGTTCAGCTTTTACAAATCACTAGGAATATGGAATGGCCAAAATTACTTTTATAACTTAACTATTGAAATACTTTCCCATTTTGTATTCTAAAAACTTCAATTTGTGTAAACGACCAGAAAAGTTTAAAGTTTTTATTAGCCTATGTTAGTGATGTAACATCAGTCATCTGGTCAGTCAGGAAGATGACCTCAACATGTACGAAAATCCTAGAATAATGACAAAGATGTAATAAAACTAAAAATGCTAACAATAATATTATTAAAGTCTTGCACTATAAAATGATGGATATCTTAACGTGCAGGTTGTGATGGCATGCCATGTGTTGTTGAGCCGGCATGCCATGTCGGTAATGAGTGCCTAAAACTTTAACAAAACGTGCTTATTATTCTGTGCTCATCTCCAAATTGCGACATTTTGTGTTAACAGATAGTTTTAAGAAAACGCTGGAATATGCCTATTCGGCTCATTGGTCGATTCGCACAAAAACCGGGAACGGGCGAATCGTAACTTTTAAATAATACTATTTTGTCTACAGGCGATTCGCACAAAGTTAATTTATCTGTGGGCGAATCGATGACTCCAAAAAAAATATTAGTCAATTAATTATTATTATTATATTTCTTTTATTAAATCATTATACGTATTAAATACATTTTGAAATATTTCTTAAAAAAATATTTTAAAAAGTCATCATAGTGTTCCACCGGTGTCGGGAGCAGGGTCCAAATTACCGGTGGCGGTGGTTAGGGCTATAGAGACAGAAACCTCCTCACAATGCGAGCCGTATCGCGCAGTACCTACTTATTATTTCCAATTATTTTTTCTTAATTATATTGCATAAATTCAAAATGTGCCAATCGCCTACTACGTATTTCTGGAGTTGTCGGTTCGCCCACAAATAAGTTAACTTCGTGCGAATCGCCTACAGTTAAAATTCGCCCGTTTTGGGCGAGTAAATTCATGCGAATCGACCGATAAGCCGCCTATTCTGGTTTAGTTGTTATTGCTTATCTTAAAGTTTTTACTCATCATCTGTTTTGAGAAAAATATAAATTGTGTAGGTTATTTCCTGTAATGTTTAGTTTTTTGGAATGAAGTTCCTTATCGCACGGCACGGTATACTCTGCACACTTGGCGAATGGCAGCTACAGCGAAAAAAGTGTAACATTTTTGCTATAGTACGTTATCCATTTGAAAAGGTGATACTAATCAGTGTATTCTCTTCACGGTCAGATACCTACACAAAACAACTGTTCTATGGCCACTAACTAACTTATTTACATTACATTAAGCTCGACTCGAGAATCAAACCCATGACAATTGAAAAATAAGGCAGTGAACATGTTGATCAGATATCTTTGGTGCCAGGAAAATTGATTGAGCAAAATGACCCGGAAAAAGCTCAAACTCTAAGCATTTATTTAAATAAAACCAATGACAGGCACTTTTTAGTCGGTAATTCAGAAAGATGAAGCTAGTTGCCAATTCCAAAGCGTAGGTTCCTATGGAGAACAACGGACAAGAAACTCAAAACCATCAACGATCAAGCGTGAACTAATTTATGATCCGGCTTAAGTCAGTGAATCAATCGATTATCTCCCAATATGGCCGAATATGGCAGTGAGCATATAATCCGCATGACATGGAGGTGCGCGGCTAAACAGATGTAATCGGATTATTGTAATATTATGATAGAATGGCGGATAATCTCCACTCATTGCCAAATAGACGATTCGGTGTGCGAGCTTTATCATTTTAATCATTACACTATTAATGTTTTTTAGATGCTACTTGTGCACGCCCAGGTAGAAGGTTTACCTACCTTATCCTTCACCTACCTTATCCTTTACCTACCTTATCCTTTACCTACCTTATCCTTTACCTACCTTATCTCTCAAAATGATGAGCTGATGACTTCACGTTCTAGGGCTAAATTCCTGAGCTCGAACAAGAATCAAACTAAATAATATTTTATTTGAAGTAAAAAATATTCTGATTTAGGACTTCGATGTTGCTTGCACGCCTTACTTTAATACACACCCACGGGTGAAGGCCCAATGTTTCACATTTTTAAGACGGATATTAAACCTAATCGTAAGCAGAAATAAGCACTTGTTGAACAGTTTCTTACCTACATAAAGGGTCACGCGGCATTTCACAGCCGGCTCATTAACATGATACTACGTTCAGATTACAGTATACACGCACCGCGCGAGTTTCCGCGCTATCTCACGCACTCAGCTGAAAGGGCACCGAGAGGGCAGGAGTAGGTAGTCAACAGAGACCGAACTTCACTGTGGCGACGGCGGCGGCGGCGGCGGGCGCGGCTATGTGTTATGTCGCGAGAGGACCGGCGATGACAACTGCTTTACGAGTGGAAAACGTTATAATACATAACATCAGAATCACGCCGGTATACCTAAAGGTATAAATAAAGGTATAGGGTTTACTACACAATATATCGACAGTTATATTTAAACCCAATGTAAAATAAGGAGCAAAGTTGTTGTTTTTAGCCGAACATAAACCCTGAATGGTCAGCAATCAAATCGCTGCCGACTACAGACTAACACGCGGCAGTCAACGAGTGAACAATCTTTGGAAAGCTTGGTCTCTGTGTTATCTACTCTGTGACGAGAGTACCTACCTGAGGTTGTATGGGACGTAAATAGTAACTCTAGTGCTATCCACGGTGCAAGTGTACACACAAGGTCAATGTCCCAGTTTCAGCAAATTAATTATTACGCTACATAATGTAGTATTATTTCCTAAGAGCCTAAAGCTATCCGAGTTACTACTGGCCAAATATATGGAATGCAAATAAAATATGAATATGAATATGAATAAACTTGGTATCTGGTGGAGATATATTAAACCAATGTTAATGTAACAGGGGTCTGTTAATGGCTCCACTTTCACCTCGTGAACACCTACTGTTGATTTGATTGTGAATGAAGTGCGTGACGGATACTATTAACTTAACGTAACTCAGTTCGAGAAAAGTAATAAATCAAGTGCCTGGTACAACTTGTCCTTACTAATAGCTGGTCTAGTGGTCGAAAGCACGACCGCTGAGCATGGGTCCTGTGTTTGATTCTTAGGTCGGCCTAAGTGTTTATATTTAGCTTTCAACCGACTTCAAAAAAAAATTCTCGCTTGCTGGCAATAGGCCTCTCCCACCATTTAGAGGAAGTTTAAACTGACTAGTCCAAATGTGGAATTAGGGCCTAATAATATTAAAATAGTTACAAAAAGATATATTGCATTAAAACCAACGACGTTCCGCTCAGAAATGGTTATTATCTCGGCAGTGGCATCGGATACGAGTTTGATATTTAATGGCTGCCATAAATGTTATTTTTTGTAATGAAGTGAGCGGCCGGTCGTAAATAATAGGAAACTGCGTCGTAAACAAATCATCGACACGATACTCTGTCATAATCCAATCACATGCTGTAGGCCGGGTGCACACTCGCGACTGATTCCACGCCAACAATTATTATTGAAAGAAAAAAACGTTTAAATCTGAAAGAGAGTTCATCACGCAGTATTGTCCGAAGGAAAAAGCAGAGTTGTGCCTGTAGTATACACACAAATGCCCACATTTTGCCAGTTCTGTTTAGATCCCATGTTATTGAAGCTGAGCCTGGTCACCGGGCGCAGGTCCAGACTCCACGCAGCTACTCAGTAATTCCCAAACATTTAGCCCGACCTGACGACCTGACGACCGAACACCAGAACCCACTCTTACTAGTAGCGCTTGCGACTGCTATCCCGATGTGACAATATATATTATTAGTAGCTATCTCGAATCACAAATCTAGTCTACATACTTACAACATTGCAGGACGAACTACTTATTTCTAATGACTAGAAGCGATTCTAACTTGAACTATTAGTTGATTCGTGTTAGTTTAGAGATGCTGACGATAATCCCAGCAGTGATGGAGGACTGAGCTGATGCTAATGAACGAGTTTCACTTATCATATTGAGTACCTTCTCTGCTGTGAAATTAAACTGTGCTCTAGATAAAATCGATATTTAGCAACGGAACTACATTACATATTATATAAACGTTTCTGCCTTACACCATGGCGTAAGGCAGAAACTACGGAACGCTACCTGCTACGATCGTACTTCTTTTGCTTCGTTTACGTTCATACATCTGCACCCAAATTGCGTAATACACGATCAATCACAATCTGAATCGTTTTGAAACAGATTGCTAATCCATTGCGTCATAAGTTCAACAACGGTCATCGGAACTAGCTAAAGCAAAAAGTAAAACCTCACACTAGTTTAGAATTTTTCGTCTTGAGAATTTCAGACGCTGTCTCTGTCTTTAATAAATTACAATGTTATCAAAAAAAATCCTTTCTTAACAAACAGATTAAACATCACAAAAAATACAAACAAGGTGTGTGCCTGTGCTTGTATCCTTTCTGTTCACAAGTCGCTTTTTGTAACCAACCTAACAGACCAACAGTAAGATCAATACAATCAATACGAATCGAAGCGGTTTTTGTGTTAACGGTGACATTAACGGTAACACAAGCAGACATATCGAATGTATTCACAAAAACTACATATATTTGTACAAAAAACATCCCACAACACATACATATCAAATATGACATGTGAACATCGAATGTTGACATTTGGTAATTGAAGTGTATGATGACAAATGTCAAACAAAATAACAAGATGTTTATGATTTGTCAATCACAGCTAGTTCGTTCAAGTAGTCAGATTTATTAGAGAGTTCTCACCGTAGCTCGTAGCTGAGAGCAACATTGAAAGAACCAGTGAACAATAAGGAGTAGGTATTCAGTTCATAAGAAATTGCCAGTTGTGTTCTAGACCCATGTTAAAGGGTTGAACTCGTATAACAGGCAAAAGTCTACACTCCGTTAATACTAAGAAAATAGATTACTTATTGGAAAACCTAATGTTGATGGATGGAGAGGGAGAGAAAGGCCAAAGAAAAGATGGATGGATTGTGTGAGGAATAATATGAAAGAGTGAATGATAGCGTGACGGTGGACAGGGAGAATGGAAGAAGAAAATATGTTGCGCACCACAAGTATCATGGAACACAAGGGAAGGATAATGATGGAAAATCCAAATAACACTTAGCTCGACCTAAAACAATCAGGAGCTCACGTGCAGCTGACGCGCTTGTGGTTGCGACCACTAGTCCTGTAGGTACTTATTATATTACACAAACATCAGTCACATTCTCGTTACCTTGAATTTTCTTCCATTAACGTTACGAGCAATTAGAAACCAATAAAATGTTTGAACTCCTCAAATTGGCACCAACGTCTTACATGAGTATAAGATCTAACCTTCAGGAGTTTATTAGTCCAAAGGTAATATTTATAGCTCCTGTAGAAGTGCCAAACTGTCTTTAAAGCTATTAAAATGAAATATATTTAGTTTTACTGAAGAAAGATCTTGCTTTGTGACTTGCCTCACTGAACCGATTTAAAATACTTATTGCTAGTTTAAATTCTGATGAAGTGAAAACTATAGCTTGTGGTCCGGTTGCACTATAAATCAGTATACTTTTCTTTCAAAAACTTTGAAAAATAGCCGGGATAATTGAGAAATTCGGGAAAATTGAAAGTGCATTTTCTTTGGGAATTTTGTATGAACTATTGAAATTTGGACAGAACAACGTCTTTCGGGTCAGCTCGTTATATAATTACGATTAAAGTTATGTAATTAACAATCCCATGTACAAATACAGACACAACCCAGCAACATGTAATGATAGTGAGGCAGCCAAGTTCTCACTCATAAATTATTATTTATTAGTTTTTACGACAGCTAGTTATATTCCCCGTGTATACATAGACTGCTGATACTCGTTCATCACAGTTTTAATAATTTAATAACTAACTGATTTGAACACCTGACAGCTCCATAAAGTCTGAATATTTTTTCTAAGAACCATAGACACGTAATTACTATATTTTATTTGAATTCGTCGGATGTGCTTCGATTTTTGACAACTTTATTAGTGCCTGTGCTTACGGTTGAGCAATGGAGTTGTAATTTATGTTATAAATATCGTAGAAGAGTTATTATCTATTAGAAAAAAGTTAATTGCGTGTATTGAATTTGATAAGTAACTTTGATTTTTCTATCAGTCTCCGAATGACTATGAGAGGCTCGTGGCAAATGATAACAGCCGCAGGTCGATCGAAGGTTAATCTACGCTTGCCGCGGTCGGTAAGTGGATTGGTGACCATCCATTACATATCGAGACCCCTCCGTCCCCTCGAAAAGCACGTTAAGCCGTTGATTCCACCTGACATTCGTAGATCTTTAGCAGTCGTTATGTGTCAGAAGCTCAAACAAGTCTGACCACCAGTCTTACCAAAGGGTATCGTATTATCCAGTAACTGGGTTGTGGAGGTCAGATAGGTAGTCGCTCCATGTAAAATACTGGTATTCAGCTGCAATCGGTTGGACTGCAAGCTGACCCAAACCTAGTTGGTTGGCAGGCTGTAGTCTAGGAATGCCTATCTGCCGCACTGAGGTTATTCGAAAGTACTATGAGTTTGTTCAACCAGAGCAAGGAATCCCCTGTATGAACACTTTATAAGAACATTATGTTATATAGCATGTATCAGAAATGCTTCCCCATATAATTAGGGTCGAGTAGGTATTGATGTTTTGTATGGGACAGGTCATATGTTTTACGCGATGTTGGCTCCATCGAGAAAGTTGTACAGTTTGATGTTCTGTAGCACACATTTCTGACCTCCCTGTATCAATTAAATACTACGGCCATATTCTAGACTCATGCTCAGTCGTGAATATCAATTTAATACTAGATTCCAGTTGAGATTAGCGTGAAATCTATGAGATATAAATAGATATTCATAACTGAGTTTCGTTCTATACTTAGTTCATAGAACTCTAGGTACATACAATAATATTACGGCTCCATACTCGTCCATGTCTCAGGCAATTTTGCTAAACTTGGAAATATAGAGATGTCATCTGCCTTTCTCAACTAAGTTCGGGTCGGCTTCCAGTACAAACGAATGCAAAGAAATACCAGTTTTTTACATGGAGCGACTGCCTATCTGACCTCCGCGACACAGTTACTGGGTCATTTTTTTTCAAAATCTGTGAATGCAGATCAAATTTTCTCAAAAAGTTAAGGACAGTCTCATAAGACCATTTTCCCGTAGCTACAAAGGTTAAGGTAGCTGCCCTTGCTGCCCCATCTCAAAAATCCACTCTGTATACTAGACTTACAAAGATGTGGTAGATGTGTGAGTGGAGTGGACATTGGAGTAACGGCTGTAATAAACAGTGTTCATATTAGGTTAATTAGTGGCGCTACGAGAATGATATAATAATAAATCTCCAGCGAGGTAATATCTTACACGTTGTAATTAGCTTGTAGCGACGCACGCTACGCAATGTTGATTGTATCTAGTCAGTGATCTTCTCTTGTTTATCTACTCATACCAATATTACAGTAATGTGTGCAAGACGAATATCTCTGTATGTAACATTACAGAATTTCACTAGTCTGATACAGGGCAGTTCCGATCACAGCCTCGCTAACTCGCTACGTAAGGAGCCCAGTATTAAGGCCGCATTCACACCAAAGCGAATCGGCGCGGCCGCCGACTGAGAGCATCCGAAAAGTGAGTGTAAATAATTTTATTCAAATTACTACTTACGCAGTAAAACAGAAACATACGCTCATAAAAGCAATAACTACTACCGCTATAAAAATAATCCAGTCCCCGAATTGTCGAGTAGTTCGGCGCGACCGCTAGAACTTGGCTTAAGATTGTGACGGACTTATGTGCCAGCAATACAACCCACGTTTGATCTTGTCCACACACTGCCGATTCTGATTATATATTGAGCCGCCGAGTTCGATTGCGGTGGACAAATGATCGCCGTGACCGGGACGTCACGTTCGGTTCGAATAATCTCGTTTTTCGTTGAAGTCCCGTTAACAGTGTCGGTGGACAAACGGCCATAACGTCATTTAAATAGATGATTAATATTAAAGATTGATGTCTGACGACCCGCTCTTCATTTCTGTCTTTGTACCTTATAAACAGTTTATTTGAAACCACCGCGTGTATGATACTGTCTCTCATACATACTCGTAATATCATGCTCTCGATATAACCTGACATTTCATGTTTTTCTTCGAATCGCGATGGAACTGAAATAAATCATACAAACTGTCGTGTATCATGCA
This sequence comes from Eupsilia transversa, assembly GCA_914767815.1. NCBI lineage: Eukaryota > Metazoa > Arthropoda > Insecta > Lepidoptera > Noctuidae > Eupsilia > Eupsilia transversa. The sequence goes on from OU611896.1 coordinate 11,932,155, forward strand.
CAGCACTTTGTATATAATATGTAGAACTGGTATCGGTGTGCACGGCAGTGGAGAGCCAAGTTCTTGAATAACTTACAGTCATAACATAACATCACGCCTGCATTCCCGGGAAGATTACACAGACTCCCGGTTGGAACGAAGTTCTTTTCGATGTAGGTATATCGTCTAGTATGGTGTCAAGCTTAAAGTGTCAAATGTTTTCGTTTTTGTTTTTTAATAGAGTCATCATCATCTTTTTTAATAGTAGCTCTACATTATAAAACACAAATAACATTTTTTGACACTTCTAACTGAATTTTTCGGTCACAACGGTTTTTCGTTACGTGACGATTTCCGTCAGTTAACTTCTACCGTAAGCCGCGTTAAAGAACTTCGTTCCAAAAATCTGAATTTTATCAATTATTTTTAGAGCGCATATTATGATGGGAAGCGAGCCTATTGCTATAACCGGGCACGGATCCTTAATAGGAACACCGTTTTAAACTTTGCTTGACCTTAAATGATTTTAAAGCTCGAAAAAAGCTTTCAGATATATAACTAACATAACTAATTTTCTTCAAAATCTCTTTTTTCTGAGGACTTGGCCCTTCTCACTAATACTTTCAGTAACTCCGTCGTGTCCAGTTTCTCAGTTTTTGCGTCATTTAATAACTGCATGCGACAGTCGTTATTAATAGAGATATCTTTATAAGGCTCGCGGCTGTTTGCTGATCATTACTACATGGAGATGCTGCATATATTCAAAGTTAATTTCTTGTAGCCTAAGGCTGAGTATTCACTAGGCGACAATAATAATATTGAAGCATCTGTCACGTGATATTGCTTGAGTCTTTAATTGTTAAAACAAAACACTAAAGTCTGTAGAAATTGTAACAGCTGATTGATTTTCCCAAAACAGTAGACTATCGAAACAATAATAACTCCGTGAAGCAGTAGGCAGACCGGGTACTAGTAGCTAGACCGGGGATTATTGCAATGTTCCATATTATTGTAAACTAAAGCAGTGTATTTATGGAATGCTCAAATGCCCATTGTTCTAATTTTAATTAAATTTGCTCACATAATCCTCTTTATATCTACATGTAGAGTGCCCCCCGAGATGCTGAAATTCGAAACGATTGTATTGATGATTGTATAGGTGATTGTATTGGTGATGATGCTTTTCGTTATTTGTCACCATAACAACACGCCTGAATGCTCGGAAGGGCTAGGCAGAATAGTGCTGGTGCTGGCACTGTGTTGTGTGCGGTACACCCACATTTTGCCAGTAGTGCTTAGATTCAGGTCAGCCATGGTAATGATTGAATAAAAACATTTGGCAGTCGTCACAGCTATGAACCTGCATCGCCAAGTGAATACCCAGCTGTAATGAAGCCCTCATCCCGTACGCCGACTTATCGGCGTCCCATTCACTGCGACATATTTATATTATTTATCCTTCAAGTTAATTCGCGCTTAATTACAAGTCTCGTACAGAGTTAGCAGACATTTACCATTATGTATTCGACAAGCAGCCAATAACCGCGGAGTTATGGACGAAATAAATGATAACATTTGCCTGTAAACTGTAATACATACACTAATAACATGTACTATGTAAATAATGTGCGATTATAATAAATTATTTAATCACGACCTCACAGTAACTCAAGCGACTTTATTTGCATACCAAAGAAATAATAATAAATAATGCTATTATTAAAATTGCATTATTATAATAGAAACATGCTTTCGCGCAATATATTCGATGCAATTAGCTTTTAAGAGCAATGAGTTTTGAGGCGTTGGGCCACAAAAACACGGTGCGGCCACAAAAACAGGGATCTGAGCGGATTAGCTGAATGATACTGTCAGATTTTTGTTTGATTTATATTCGTGTCTGATATCGGATGAATTCAGAGGTAATTTAGTATCGGTGCAAGGCAGAAGCTTTTTGGTAACATAGTGATTGGTTAATTTGGTTATTTTAAATTCATGCTGCGTTATTCATTCGTTTGCTGCAACATTGTTAGATGCAACTCGGTATGTGGATGTGGATAAATAAGTAGGTACCTACATAATTTTTACATTTATCAAAAAACAACTTACCTACTTACCGATAAAATAATTTATACAGGTTCTATATACAATACAAATACATATACAAACATACATACATACTAATAAATAAAAGTGTCTGTTTGAATGTCAAAATAACAGCTTTTTACTAAATGTATTTTTGCGATCGTAGCACACCTTCATGCATTTAGACTTACTATTTATCAGCTTTAACATTTTAACTAACTGAAAGATCTTCTACAGTTCAAAAATACCTAAACGTTAATGATTAAATTGAAACAAAATAAGGACGTGCTTTAAATCAGAAAGTAATGTAACCAGCTATCAGTCTAACCAGATGCAGCTCATTACCAGTATTTGTCATGGAGCAACTGCCTATCTGACCTCCACAACCCAGTTACTGGGTAACACGAGACCCCTTGGTAAGACTGGTTGTCAGATTTTTGAGCTTCTGACTATCCGTAACGACTGTCAAAGATCTACAAATGACAGCCGAGATCAACGGCCTAACGTGCTTTCCCAGGCAGGGAGGGGTCTCGATATGTATAGATGGTCACCCATCGACGAAATGTGTAAGTAATTAGGAATGAATTCCCGCACTCCGCTGTTCACTTGCACCGCGCGTCACTCAGTGACTACAGCGCGCATAATTACACGCCGGCTGTGATTCAGACATCTCACGTTACACTACCGAAGCGCCGCCGGCAATACCAACCTAATCACATAGGAAACTGTGTCTAGACTGTTGGTATATCTACATGTGCAGGTGTACCTGCCAGTTAGACATAAATCATGGGTGACTGTTGTGGTGCAAGATGTTGAAAGGTTCAAATATGGCTACTGATGAAGAACGATGCAATGTGTCTTTGTAAGTTACCCTTATTGAAAGAATGCAGATTACTTTAGTGAAAAAGTCTTCAATATTGGTGCAGTAGTTTAAGGGAAAATAGAGCACATACAAAAATGAAAACAAAAGAATATTCATGACCTAACAACGGCCGGGGAGTTTATTGCGCCACTTCTTTTCCCAAAAAATCTCAAGGAAGTGGGGGGGGCGTTCTGCGGATCTCCATCTGATTCTTTGATTTCATTATAGATTGTTTCTCATTTTGACGATTTAAAGTTTGTTTATTTTATTTAGGTTTATCGATATGCTATACCTACCGCTACCTAGCGGTATCAAACGTAGTTTTCAGTTACAAGCGATGAATTCGACTTGATCATGCAGTGTCTACAGAACACGCGAACATAACACCACGTTCTAGAAGCACCCAGAGACACAAAAACTACAATAATCATACGTCTGTATGTCTGACTGGAAGGTTGATCTCATTGGACACGCCTGTTGAGGCTTATCAACAATTATTAAATTATACGGATCAGACGAGTCGTGAGTCGTATTGTTCTAGACATGTTATTTATATAGCTAATGTCAAATTGTTGGACTTCAATGACTATGTTATGAAGGACTACCTACATCGTGAGAAAACCTGCGCCTTTATTGCGTCACACTCGGTATGACAAAGACCCAAATTTTGACAATTCAACAATAACGAATCGATTTTGTTGTAATAACAAATGGAGGGCTTATCAAAGCTCCCGCAGATAGGTGCGACCTGAATCTATTAAAACAATTTCCATGAAGTTTTAAGTTTTCATATAAATTGTTCTACTAGAGTCGAGTCTTCCATGCGTGTGTTACCGTGTGTGTTCCATGGAGTCTTCCACTGGACGCGTGTGGAACAAATAAACTTAGCTTTACTACTCTTCAATAATTCGACTTCGTGGCACTTTATAACGCAGTATCCTTAGATTTATGTGAGCCTGGTACTTTCGGTTCGTCTCAGAGTACAGTTCTGGCGCGAGCTGATTGGACATGTAGACTCAGTGTTGGGTAGTTACTGAACGGATTATCTGTGATAGATGTCATGACTGTCACGGACGTGTTCGCTAATCAGTGTGACAGTGGAGGTGAGGAGTTGCAGAGTAAGTTGGTTACACAGACCTCAACTTTCGAGAAAATTCAAATATCCATTGACATTACTACGCTAGGCTTCTGACCAAAACCCTAATCTTGTTTTATGGATTAAAGTGCTTGCATTGCAAGGTCGACCGCCAAGCAATCAACAAAGCCAGAACTTTAAATTGATAAATAGCTCGATTATGAAAATACGCCAGGCAGGACTAAAATAATAACAATTATGTCTACCTTTTAAAGTTCTGGGTAGGGGAAAAGTGCATGAAACGATTCCTGAGAAACAAGTCTTGATAGGTAAGCCGTGTGTTACAAAACTGGAATATGACTCTCTTCTCAGATTATACATAAATTCACGACATTTCCCATGGGGGTAGGCAGAAACTACAGAGCGCCATCTGCTAAGATCCTTACATAGGAACTCCTTGTGCTTCGTTTACGTTCATACATCTGGTCATACACGCATTTTCTGAAGAACATCACCAATACGATCACTATATTATTATGTTCATCTAGGGCGTCCTCTTTCCACTAACATCTGCCTTGAGCATAGGTTTTGTGAGTCGACTGCCATTCGTTTTCTCAACATGAAAAACTATCTAAGCATTACTCTTTTCAATTTATTAAGCAAACTTATGTCACATTTTTGAAACCTCACCATTGACTTATCACATCATTCCTCAACCTACCATTTATAGTAACACCACGCAAGGAACGCATTTCCGCAGCATTTATTCTCAGATTATCTTGAACAGTATGACTTTAACTATTTCAGTCTCTAGAGCAGTCAGCTGCAACCGACTATGACACCAAAACGCGGACATAATGATTCAGTCCGCATTTCATCCTATACGTTCGGTTCGCAGTAAACTCATTAGGTTAGTATAGTCACGCACTAGTAGCGTTCAGTTCAGGAGTACATTTATATCGAGAGCAGTAGTGTTGTACTATGCCTAGTATTGCCTAGTGATCGAAGAAAGTCGCGCCGTGATAAATATAGACCGCGTGGAAAGTGGCCACGTGCTGCAGTGTTTACTGATTTCCGTGATCCGTGAAGTACAGTAGTAGATAGCCATAAAAGCACGACGCTCGACGACGCTCTGCAATGCATTGCAGAGCGTCGTCTGTACCGCTACGTATACCAGCTGTACCTGAGTGTTAGACTCGTTCTGTATCCGACGTGTCACAATATTATATACTCCCGCGTATCGTTTCTTCGTTGTATTCTACTAGCTTCAACTTTTTTTATAACTGACTCTTTGAAAATTCAAATGTGTCTGTAGTTCTGTACATTGTTTAATTGAAATAAATGCTTTGAGTATGAGTTTGAATCGGTAGATTTACGGCAGAACGCACTGCCGAACATAATATGTTACAGTGTTGTATCAATTTTTTCTTAGAAAATAAATGCGGCTTGTTCAGTTCATCAAGACCTATTTTATTAAATATCACAATAGAACTTACTAATATATTTAAAATATTAAAATTATCTCTCTGCCCAGAACCATCAAAATAGATTAAGCGTTTCTCAGAAATACTTAAACGTATCAACAGATAGCTCACAATAATAACATGACCATACTTCAAGCTCTAAAGCGGAATAATCGTAAAACACTGAGCAATATTCATGAAACAGCTCCTATGGTAATGTCCTGTTTGTTCCAACTTTCCCTTCAGTAACGGAACGGACACGGGAACTGAACGGCTGCTAATATACTCTGCTTGTGACTTTGTATACTATGGTAATCGGAGGCAAACATTCAGTCTGTTGTTCTTTAGTTCAGACGTAGTGAATACTGACATAATGTTGGGTAGAAGTAGGCTTGGACTTTCCCTACGTGATCGAATAAGAAAATATAAGAGACCCGTAGAAGAACCAAAGTAACTGACATAACCCGAGGAATGTGGCAGTGGGCAAGACATGTTGCTCGCAGAACAGATGGCGGATGGGGCTGAAAGGTTCTGGAGTGGCGCCCGCATACCGGAAGACGTAGTGTTGGAAGGCCTTGACATTTTACGCACTTAGATAGCTGGACCGATGACCTTGCGATGGCCGCAAGAATCCGCTGGATGCAACAAGCACAGAACCGGTCGAAGTGGCGGTGCTTGGGGAAGGCCTATGTCCAGCAGTGGCCGTCTTTTGGCTGAAATTTTGCTGAGGCTTACCGTAGGATCATTTATGTACTAATAGAAGGTATATTGATTATTGCTAAATGTGTGTACTTACTTGGCGAAAATAGACTATGAAAACTTTTGATGACAAAACATTATTAGGCTGCCCGGACTTTTCAGACAGAAATAATACCCTTTCAAATTTGTGAAACATGACTTATTCATGACGAATCATGGTGTCTATTTTTCTTTACCTCCTGAACATCCTTAGACTATTCTAGCATGTTCCAAGATTCTTCTTTGTTCAAATGAAATACATCGCATGCAAAGCTCCGCTTCCAAAGTTATAAATAATAGACAAACTATGGCACGTGTCCGTTGCCGTTTTACGACTTGTACATCACCGTATTGAATGTCACGGTAAATAACGATCGACACCCGAACTCGAGATTGGTTCGAACTGATTGACTGACGTCACGATAACGATCGCTTCCCGGCGGTAACCTCCAACAACCGGTGGTAAAACACGCGGTAACCAACGAGCGGGGATTTACAATATCGCACATCGAGCACTCAGGGAGAATACACATGGATGATTGCTGCTTTGACATAATCACAAATAATTTTTAATGTTTTGTTTCTTTATTTTGTAATGTTAATTACTGTGCATTCTATAGTACAAAATCAATTTATTCTAACTGAACAGACAGCTGTGCTGCTGAACAGTTTGTTGCACCACTTCTTCTTCCCAGCCAAAGCACTAGAAAGTGGTGAAGGGCTGGCGTTTTGCGGAACTATCGTAATTCTGACGTTAAAAAAGCTAATTTGCGTACTTATTTTAATAAATGACTTTGGATTTTTTCTTGTTTGTAATAGAAGACGGTAAAAGGCAGCACTTAATTAATTTTGTAAGTATATCTTAACAACGTTTTCATCTTACTACACTTAACATTTAGGATACGTCTCGCTCTATGTCTACACACAATACACTTCATCCTGCCCTTATCCCAATATATTTGGTTTCAGTGCTTATCTTCTTTCAAAGATCTTAGCCGTTATCTTAGTAGTCACACCTTTCTAGTCACAATCATCTTTCACACAATTTATCCCATTCCCACTACATCCATATTCATACTCAAAACTTTTCTCATGTCAATATAGTAAAAAAGTATAAGAATTTAGTGCTTCATGCCACAAAGTATCCAATCCTTGTATACAGCAACACACTAGATACCACAAGCCAAGTGATTGACTTACAGTCATCAGTGTACTAGAGCTGTTATAGTCAGTTATAAACTCTAACGAGCGACACATCTCACAGAATACGGCAGTAAGTCAACGTGGCAGGTATAAATTGATCGCCCACACACATCTACTGAGTAGCTACACTATAGCTACTGTCACTAAAGTACCACCAGTGTGGGCTAGCGGTTGATGGCTGAATTATAGTGGGACTGATAATTGAGATAACAAATGACTGGCTAATAATGACATTATAGGTAAATTAAGTTCTGAGACGCTTAAAGAGTTACTCGTTTGTTCCTTGTCACTTCATTTTCGATGGCGTGTGATTGAAATAGAAATAGTATCAGCACTCTCTTGCCCATATCCCAATTTATTTGTGGTCGGCGCAACATGTTGTGTTTTCCTTCTATAGGTATAGTAGTCTCTCGGTAGTCACCCTCTTTCTAACCATATCATCTTTCACACACACCATCCATCATTTCTTGGATCTTCCCCATACAGATATATGATATAGATGAAATTGAAATATTATGTAGAACATTATTTCGGTAGGTACTCCTTGCTACCGTTTGATATAATTATCCTCACAATTTTGAATCACTATAATATTACAAATCAAATACAAGTTTGAAGCCCAAGTACAATATAAGTTTCACGACACCACCATATGAAATTCGTTATCCACTGGCGCCCGCTCATCCAATAGCATCTGATTTTAACTCTCTACAACAGATAATCTGCCACAGATTATCAAACTGTAGTCACGCCTCAGCTTCTATAGTAAACAACTGAATGAGATTAGTCAAGCGCACTTTGTCACAGCACAAAAGTGAGGGATTCTATCGAGTTCAATAGTCCGACAATGACAACACTCGTACTGGCAAACTAGATTTATTCAACGGCTTTACTTACGTGAAATCCGTTTTTTTAAGATATTGCGATTATGATAATTATCTCTGACTTTTACTGCCCCTGACTGCCTTGTTGGCTTAGAGGTTGCAAGCGTGATGCTGAGCATGGGGTTAGATCCCTTGGTCAGACAATGTTGTTAGTGGTATAGGGCCGCCGTGCAGCCGGCTGTCTAGATATATGGCCGATTGAGAGCAAAAGCAAAACATCACTCGGGGATCCTTTTGTTTCTTTATGTTACTTACAAATCAAACAATACATCAAACTAACTCACTTTTTCTACAACTAAGTAGTTAGTTTCATCGAACTATTGTAGAGGTATTAGTTCAAAGAGAGGTCAATGTGCGATGAGTCAGCGATTCTCGATCGGAAACTAATTCGTCTCGGTTACGTACATTATGTAACATAAAAATTATGTAGCTCGGCAGTATCGTCTTGAAGCCGTGAGACTTGGAATTTTTAGATGTTGTTACATCGTGGTGCAATCATCAATCCGTCCACCAAGATAGTAAAGACTTGCTCATTCTCTTAAACTCGTTAACAACCAAGAAAAACACAGTTCCAATGTTGATTCTATATTTATCAATCTATATGAGACAGCTCCTATCGCAGTTCTCAGCTGCATGTACACAAGCCTTTCACAAGTTCTTTTTTAACCACTACCGGTAATCGGCTGAATCTCACCTGATGGTAAGTGATGATCAGGTCGAAGGTGGAAGCTGCCCATTCACTGTCAAAACTCCAAGAATCGTCGATTAATAGCTATCGAGCCTTTGAAAAACAATGCTCGCCCACTTCCGCTAGCCAGCACTGAAAGCTTTAACATTCTACGTATCATCATTCTCTCGCCGTTATCCCAATTTATTTGAGTTCGGCGCAACATGCCGTCGCCTGCCATACGTCGTAGTCGTCATCTCCGTAGTCACCCTCTAACATTAATACGCATAATATTTTCAATTAATTCGACCACTTGACACGACACGCGTATCTCGCAGACAATCTATCATTCATTCATCAGCTGAATGGGAGCAGACGGAAGAAGCCATTAATTGGTGGAAGCTAACGCCAGCTCAATGATAGCCAGTTATAGCCACAATTGAGCCGCGGCTAATGCGCTAAGTGGTTAATCTCCTTGAGCGGTGAGCGCCGCAATTGTTCTGTGGATGAACAATCGGAGTTGCGAATGTTAGGACCTTTTCACACTGGGACAGAACGCATTCGCATCATGCAATATTTTGTAAAGTGTTTTGTGTAATTGGGGAGGAAACCATGACCTGCAAGAGAGTGATTAATATACTTTTGAATGTTTTTGTTGATCTGTTGTCGTGTGCTAGGTGACATATGGCAAATAATTTAATTTCATGTTTTCTGTTTCGTAATTTTAATTACTTTGTTTATTATTTATTTTAATAAAGAGAATCAAGTTCTTCTAATTTAACAGACAGCTGTGCTGCTGGGGAGTTTGTTGCACCACTTCTTCTGCCCAGCTAAAGCACTAGGAAGTGGTGACGGGTGAGCGTTTTGGGGGACCATCTTATATAATTTTGACGTACAAAAAGTGCCGATTCTCAGCCTAGTTTGAATGGCTTTGTTTTGGAGTTTTATATATTGATGGATGGATTGGCAGAGAAGAAATGAAAAGAGAGTAAATGATAACGTGAAGACTGACAAATTGGAAAAGTTAAACTTGTTGCACCGACGTAACAGGGATAAGGACAGGCAGAAGAAGATAAACGATAGCGCTTTGTGTTTATAAACTCATCTATTAATACTAAACCGGAGATACTTCGATACAGACGCTTGAGGCATCAGTTCTAATTTGTACAATAATCAGCATTATTCATTTCTATTCGTGCATATTTTGTGAATCCTCTCCAGCAAATATATCGCGCGAGCGTTTTTTTCATCACCATATAAAATTGTGTGCATAGTCCCTTAACATTAGCAGTTGTAGACATCATTGTCAGTGGTGTCATTGTGTGGACTAAGATGTTATGAATGAGTGAGTAATAGCGGCATGATTCAGACGTTCTTATTCCGTATTTAGATCTAGGATGCACAATAATCAAGATGTTACTGCGAATATGACTGACAGTTTCAGCAAACAGCTCTATTATGTACTTAGGCAGGTACTGAAAGCTTTTTCAATTTCAGATGAACCTATCACTGAACCACAATCATCAAAGTTTCATGTAAGTAAGTCCGTTATGACAATTCCTAGAGTGTTCGACATCGACCTCATAGTTATGCAAATATTAATTATCACAAATCACATTCACAGGAATCGTTTAGTAGGGAATACTTTGTTTGCGTTCATAGCTAAGTGCCTGGCCCTTTTTATCCTGTTTAACTTTAATATAGAGTGAACATTCAGAGGACGGCAATACATTCCAAAGATCAGTAGTGTTCAAGAATGCACAGTAATTTCGTGCACCACCACCGACTACAGTACCTATTATAGTTCCAAGCGGATTTAGCAGCTGAGCATCAGCTCACCTGCTTCTTCTTCTTCTTTTCGGTTGAGTCTTTTTCGTGGTTTTTATATTGTTTGATTCCAGTACCTACTTGGTACCTGCCGCATCAATGGCGTTCCTGAGGTCATCCGGGGTGCTAGTGAACGGGCACTTAGGACACTCCAGCAAGTGAGACATCTTCGCCTTTGAGCTTACATCCTTACTAACTTATTTGGAAAAGTAATGAAACTAAACTGTTAGAAATTAATTACTACTCCACTGAAACATAAACATTGTAATTCACTTGAAGAGAAAGCATGAAGACTTATCTGCTGAGTATAATAAGTCGTAAAGAGCAATCAGAGACAGCACAACAAACAATCGTTCAGTGCGTTGTGTTGCGGAGCACCCGACGCCGGCGCACAGAGCCGCCCGGAGGTTCATCATCATTAGACACTCGTATGTAGGGCTGACTCAATCAGAGACAGCACAACAAACAATCGTTCAGTGCGTTGTGTTGCGGAGCACCCGACGCCGGCGCACAGAGCCGCCCGGAGGTTCATCATCATTAGACACTCGTATGTAGGGCTGACTCAATCAGAGACAGCACAACAAACAATCGTTCAGTGCGTTGTGTTGCGGAGCACCCGACGCCGGCGCACAGAGCCGCCCGGAGGTTCATCATCATTACACACTCGTATGTAGGGCTGACTCAATCAGAGACAGCACAACAAACAATCGTTCAGTGCGTTGTGTTGCGGAGCACCCGACGCCGGCGCACAGAGCCGCCCGGAGGTTCATCATCATTACACACTCGTATGTAGGGCTGACTCAATCGAAAGCACACTCAAACTCAAAGTTTCTGAGTTTGTGTTTGAGTTTGAACTCAAGGATTTATTTCAAATAAACCAATAACAGGCACTTTTGAATTGTCAAGGGTCGGTCAGTCAGAAAGATGAAGCTAGTTGCCCATTCCAAAGCGTAATAGGTTCCTATGGAGAAGAACCGGAAAGAAACTCTACGGACAATCTTTTACTCTCACTTAACTCAAGCGAACATTACAGCCACAACAGCCCGCAGCGCAACAATTTTTATACAACAAAAGTGCAATGCGTTGCATTGCGATGCGACCCGCCCCCGTTACAACCACCATAACTGAAAGACCAATCAAGATAAGAATGACAAACAGAATCATTTCGAGGGATTTCATTGGCTGTTGTTACCTATTTCAGTCAAACGTGACAAGAGTTAGGTTGAGTTTGACAATCTGGTAATATTTGTCTTGATGGATACTTTGAAACTAATAACCGCACTAAGGCTGTATTCTAGAATGTTTATGCTATACGAAACACCTAGACTAGTCGCAGTCGCGGTCAAAATGAGCAAGCAAGACAATTTATATTTTGGTAACTCATCTACCTTCTGGTTTTTGAGACCGCAGCAGCCACGAACTGTTAGTCTAGAATAATTATTAATCTGGCTTATTTAGAAATATTTGTATGTTACGTAGGTACGTAATGCTAAAGGAAATCTGTGAACATTCGATCTGTCAATTTGTTAAATTCAATTTGTATCTGTGTAATTCGTTCACTCGCCATCCCTGAGCATCAGACGCACGCACTCGATCGGAATGAGTCTCCGTTCAACAAATATTTTTGTATGTAACGTGAGAGAGTGTTCACTGATTATGAGAACTATGTGACTCGTATAATGACTGAGACCCTGTTTGTTTGTATTTGTACTATTTTCTAGTCTACGTTAAGGAGAAGTTCCACAAGTATTATTTTAATTGTGTTTTAATTATGGTGTTGTTTTGCATGAACAACGCATACTTACTTGCTGATATTTTTATAGGTACTTGAATAATGTACTATAATGTCTTGAAATTCAATGCAATCAAATAGGACTTTATTGTGTAGGCCACTAATTAGCTTTCAAGCTTAAATTGACCGGTTGATGGCACTATTACATGAGACACAAACATAACTGGGGAAATGTGGGTGTAGGTTCTATAGGTGCACCTCTGTCTGACTCTTCGGGGAATACAGGCGTCATGTTATGTGCCTACCTATATCTATGACAATCAAGTAGAAGCTGTTCTACTAACAACATACTTTACGAACTCCACCAAATAACTTAGCACTCATAGTTAGTAAGTGATTCAGCAGCGCTATCATAAACTGTGCCTACCACCAGCACTTAATACTGGGCTCAGCACAATATACTGCGCTCACTGACACGTCGAGCTGGAGTTACGACTGATTGTGGACATCTGTACCCGGACCCGGAGACCTGTCGTACGACACGACCTGGCTTACTTTCATTCCTGTATCTATGCCTTGTCCCACTACGTAATCCAATAATCTGCAACTAATGTGTATGAATGATTATAACAGTGCAAGAGTGAAAGTGAAAAGAACAGTGCAGTGTGGCCAAAGTCGTTTCAGAACGGATAGAGATGTACTTGTTTCATTATAATTATTTTTAGACGATTATTTCTTGTAGACGATCATGGAACAGTTTTCGGTGTTTGGTTTGGTCTTGGTGTAAGCTAACTTTGCCTTAATTTTGGATGCCCGCGGTCACCGGAATAAGTCATATTTTATTGGTCGCCGCCCGCGATCACCTAGAATTATAATCATCTCACTGACAGGTTTGTAAATTAATTATTAATACTATTCATAATAATAATTTGAGATTTATTATAATGAATGGGAGTTTTTCACACAGCTTCTATTATAAAGCATAACTCGTACTAGAAAGATCACTAAAATTCGCTGTAAAATATCTCGCTAAATTTCCCACACATTATTGGAAATTCAGACGCGATAGTTCAAACTGATATTCACCTATTGCCGACCCATACAGGTTATTAGAAAAATATTAAGTTTAGGTATGTAAACGATATGTAGTGTTACACGAGTGGATGTTATAAATGAGTATAATATAAAAGAAAGTCTCAAAGTGGTACCGGTGACTGAAAAGTTAAGTGGAAATTGGTTGTCATGGTCCATGCGTGTGATGCGGAGGACTGAGGAAAAAGAAAGTTTTGTGTACATGGATAAGAGTAAGGCCAAAGATTAACGATGGATGGACTGTGTGACTGTGATCTGACCAACATTATGTCTGGACTTTAAAAGAGACTGTGACCTCTGAGTTTGTTTCGGCCTTTCTTCTCAGAGTAGTCAGATAGGAAACGCCGACCTCATCTAGTTTTAAAACATCTGATTGACGTGTAAAAGTGTTTGTACAAACCTACTTATAGAAAATAAATCATTTAGCATTTGCATATGGCTAGGAAAGGGTCGACTCCTGAGATTGATGAGTAAAGTATGGAAAACAAAGACAAGTTGCGCTGAACTCTAATAAATTGGCAAAGGGCAAGAGAATGATTTATATCATTACCTTACTAAAGTGTACCGTGTTATCAGTCAACCAAATCGCGGAAAAAAATCTTGTAAAGTAAAAATGAACATTTTTATTCGATGCTTATGGTATTTATCACGGGACTCATAAACACCTCATTAGTTTCACCATCGATTTAATTTCCATCGTTAACGACGAGCCGACATTCTTGTGGTTTTACCTACACATCGTAGTCATCGACTGTAAACTACCGCGGCCCGCGGCGATGTCCGGAGTTTCATAATTAAACATAGCTTGATTCATGATTATGGCCCACAGTGGAATATGAGAATTCTTATGGTATGTTTATTCATTTTTCTGAAATAGCTTTTGTTTGAAACTATTTTTTATTTGACATACTTGCTTTTTGTTGCCTTTGGGCTTGTGTTGTGGATGTTAGGTCAAATCAAGATATGAGTATTTAGTAGACTATTGAAAGAATTGTCGCTGGTATTTAATGTCAGTATGTGACCCTTATAATACTAAAGGTATTTCATATCTTTTACTTTATAAAACATCTTAAATTTACTGACACAATGCACAGAGTACACCGTCCTTATGTGTATAGCGAAGGTGAGCAATAAGGAAAAATTTTGTAAATTCGTCTCCTAACGGGTTAAATAGGGGATGAAAGTTTGGAAGCCGCAATTTTTGCCCATGGGAAATCCCATCTGGCACACGGCTTCATCATCATCATCATCATCACCATTTCACTGCTGGACATAGGTGAAACACTAAGCACCGCCACTTCGACCGGTTCAGTGCACCCGTATCCAGCGGATACCTGCGGCTTTCACAAGGTCGTCGGTCCACCTCGTGGCAGGCCTTCCAACGCTACGTGTTCCGGTCCGCGGTTGCCACTCCAGAATTCTAAACTTTCAGCCCTATCGGCCATCTGTTCTGCGAGCAATGTGCCGCAACTGCCGGCACTCCGGTCTATATCCGTTACCTTGGCTCTCCCGCGGAGCTCTTCATTTCTGATTCGATCATGTAGGGAAACTCCAAGCATAGCCCTTTCCATTTCACACAGCATGTATGTACATAAATGTCTACTGTAATTAGTTTTAACTATCAAACTCAAAGCATTTATTTCATACTAGCTGCTGCCCGCGGCTTCGCCCGCGTGAGTGTCGGAAATTACCCCATACATCCCCATGGGTTTTAAGTATAAATATTGAGTTTCGAGTTAATCGGACAGCGAGTTAAAATTCTTCTATACAAACACTGACACCCCCCAATCCCCCTTTAGGGGGTAATTTAGAAAAACAAAAAACTACAAACTTTATAATTTATTTAGATAACTATTCGTGCGAAGTTTCTTGTTTATTACCTCAAGGAATAAGATTTTTCATACAAACTTTCATCCCTTATTTTACCCCCTTAGGGGTTGAATTTCGAAAAATCCTGATACACGTTATTCTTAATTTTTGGGTTTAAGTATAAATATTGAGTTTCTAGTTAATCGGACAGCGCGTTAAAATTCTTCCATACAAACTTTGACACCCCCCAACCGTAGGATAGGATACTTTTCTGGGATAAAAAGTACCCAGTGTGGTGCCCAGGATATTAAAGAATAATTGTACCAAGTTTCATCGTAATCGAACCGGTAGTTTTTGCGTGATACCTGAACAAACAGACAGACAGACAGACAGACAGACAAAAAAATTTTTAATCACACTTTTGGGTTCGGTGTCGGTCTAGTAACACCCCCTGCCATTTATTTTTTTGATATTTTCAATGTACAGAATTTTCACTTCTACAGATTTATTATAAGTATAGATAAACCAATTCTCATCAGCTGGTCAGAAAGTTGAAACTATTTTATTGCCCGTTCAAAAGCGTAGTTTCGTCCAAAGGTGTTTGAAGCACCTATAAAATATGTTTCAAGACGAAAGTAACACAGGCTATCTGATCGATGGCTGATTACAAAGTAGTCACGGCAAGAATATAATCCTCAAACAGATGGCCCATCACTTCATAATAATGCTAATCAAGCCTCCTATCTCACAGTACCTCTCTGACTTACTGGCCATATCTTAGAGAGGTCAGCTGATAATCTTCACTCACACCTCTTTCTGATTAAATTATAAAGCAAGGTCTTTATAAGTAAATGAAGTAACAAATTAAATAAGTTGTTGATAAACGTGACAGCTCATGATAGTGTTGGGTGATGCCAGATAAAGTGTCGATACCTTTGTGATGTTGAAGATTAGATGGAAACTGTCTTTATTTTTTATACTGTACTGTATATTACTTTTGAGCAATAGGTTTTGATAAAATATTGATAGGAACTATTGTATTCAACTGATATTCCTTAGCCTTGCAACTTTTCTGTCACAATAGAAGCTGACGAAGCTGTTTCTCTTCGTTGTGTTACATTCGTAGTAGTAATCCGTAGAATTACACAATTTGAGTTTAGAATATTAATTTATCCGCCTATACAACTGGGACCACACAATCGGAAAAGTAGAGGAAGGTATGTTACTTAATACGAAAAAAGATACAGAGTTACACAAAGATAAGACAACTTTATCGATATCAAATCTATCCACTGCTGTGCAACACTAATCGAGTACGAAGTAGTTAGTGGAGAGGTTTGAAAGTGCAGTAAATATTGTATAAGTAGTGGTTAATTGAAATCTCTGTTGGACAGATCCGCAGATATACGACATGAGGTCTTCATGCAATATTCTTAACGTGCGGATAACTGATATTTATAGGCGTCACAGTGTTTCTTATTAACACGAGAGCTTCCGAGAGGTAAACGATCGAATGGTTTTATATATGTTTTATAACTACATTTATATAAATGTTATTTACCCATTTATGTACACACATAATATAAAGAGACAAGAAGAAAATAACAGAAAATACGTACAAAGGTGATGCCTATTTCTAAATAAATCTCGTCCAGCATAGCTAGCAATCTGCCTAGTATTTGCCCAACTATGTTAACTATGTTGGGGTCGGCTTCCAGTCTAACCGGATGCAACTGAATACCAGTATTTTACATGGAGCGGCTGCGTATCTGACCTCCACAACCCAGTAACTGGGTAATACGAAACCCCTAGGTAATACTGGTTGTCTGACTTTCGGGCTTCTAACGACCCGTAACGACTGTCAAAGATCCTCGAATGACCGTGCTTTCAGAGTTTAGATATGTAAAGATGGTCATCCGTCCAAGGACCGACCCCGGCAAGCGTAGCTTAACCTGATGGTTAGACCCGTGCGACTGTTATTACTTAGCCAGGGGCATACCTGTGAAAGGAAAGTCGATAAAAGGAGGTGTAGACACCTTGGAAAAAAGAAAATAAAATCTAAAATAAATTCACTAATTATTGATAGAGTGGAAAGTTTTCAGTATGATGTGGATGGTTATAAGAGCGGGGGAAGACAAAAAACGGTAGACGGATTGTGCGAAGGATGAGACGACTAGAAAGGAGGTGAATACTGAGACGAGGGCTAATAGAGGTGTAAGGAAGAAGAAAACGTACAACATAAACCCAGGAGCCCACGTGCAACAGTCGCGGCTCCGACCAGTACAGCAACGTGGCTAGACAGCGACATGTCACTTCATTACCGATGGCTGTCACTTCCGCAATCGTTCGTTTGAGTCGACTCGTAAAACGACGAGTTTTCACTCGGCAATTAAAACTAAAACTTGTTCGATTACTGCTTGACTATTAAATTAACGATAAACCTTTATGGGGAAGACTTCATCAACGTCCAGTCGGTGTAAATCACTTACTTCTGGTACTACCTTTATACGATCTGCGGTTAACTTCGCACTACATAAACATGTTCCAATGTTTCAACATGTAACAATGGTTCACCTATTTATCTTTTTTGTTTTAATGTCATTATTCCTATCATTCATTCTCCTTCCCTTATCTCAATTTGTGGTCGATACAATGTCTTTTTCTTCCATTCGTCTCTATTTGTAGTCACCCCTTTTCTAGCCATATCATCATTCACACAGTTTCTTTGATCTTCTTCTACTCTTATAGCCATCCACATTCATACTGAAAACCGTCCTCACGGCATGTTCCTCATTGTTCCGCATCACATACCTACCCATACCCGATTTCCACACAATTGTTCAGTCACCGATGCCACTTTCTCTATATTATTAGTTTCTCCTACATTATCTTTTAAGTTTAACATGAGGACCATGTACAAATATACCGGAGCCGGTTTTGTCAAACCATCATCCTTTAAGTGTTGATTTCTGTGACCTTCCATAATGGAGGTATTATTTCAACAACATCACGGCAGACATGATAGAAGGCTTTCATAAAAGTATAGCAGACAAACTTTACGCATATCCCGCATATAATTTACATACCCAGTATCTGTACGTAAACGCACGGTTGACATAAACTCGGCTTTCTTAATAGCATTCTCGTGTCCGGCGCGAGTAATGAGTAATAACGAATGGTGCAGTACCAGTGTACCAGGGGCGCAGGGCACGCGGGAGATGGTCGCTTTATGAAGGCAGGGTAGGTGGTCGCTCATAAATGAGGAATATCATTGGTTGTTGAATCACCTCGCATTGTTTGTGAGTCGTGTGTGGTCTGCAGATAAGTTTTAACTAGGCTTGTTACCTGTGTTTAGTAGTCCTACTCTGTTTTGAAGGTACAACATAACTTTGTGCTCACTGTTAAAAAATAATAAACGTTTCGGCAATTTTGCACTATCACCCAGCAAAATTTAAAGAAACGCAGTTTAGAACTTTTATTACCCTGATTAATTGCCCTTCCTTTGATGACACCAATCAGCATTTTGCTACACCGATGAAAAAATATGCGTAGCCTTTACCGTTCTAGGATTCATTCACCTAAAGCCCGCTGTAATGTCTTCTGAGGATCCTCAATGTATACGACTCGTAGTGAGCCTTAATAAGGAACGAGTCGTTTAACGTTCCGTAGACGTCGAGCATGAGACAGTAACGCCGCACTTACAGATAACAAGCACATGGAACTACAAGTGTACGGAATGTGTAAGCTTTACGACCAAATGGCATGAACATTAATTATTTGTTAACACGAAACACTACTTTACAAGTATCTATACTAATATTATAAATGCGAAAGTAACTGTCTGTCTGTTACCTTTTCACACATTAACGTATGAGCAGCTGAACGAATTTCGATGTTTGGCACACAGATAGATCATGACCTATGGTTAGGACATTATGATACTTTAAGCTCGGTAGTTCGTCCCCGTGGGATAATTAGACCGCCACGCGGGTGAAGTCGCGAAAAAAATAACAACGCGGGGGTAAAGAAAGTACAAACGAACTTTATTTGCAGTATTGGCAACTTAAGTTTGACTAGCAAGACTTACTTTTGATTGACGGAACTGTTAAAATTGACCGGCGGAGTTCTAACTTTTGACCGAAGCTCTAAATATTGAGAGGTAATAAGATAATCTTACAATTGACTGCGAAACTAAAAAGAATTGATTGACTGCACTTACTACTACTGCTGACACTTACTATACAGAACTGTAAAGCTCTCAAGTGTAACATCACTAGGGTCGTGGGTGGGTGACCATCTAATACAAATCGATACCCCTCCGTGCCTGGGAAAGTAGTAGTGGTTGCAGGTAGTCAGAATTTCAAAAGTCTGGCAACCAGTTTTACCAATGGGTATCGTATTACCCAGGTTGTGGAGGTCATAGAGGCAGTCGCTCCAGCTGCATTCGGTTAGACTTGAAGCTGACCCCTACAAAGTTGGCAAAAAAAATAGGCAGATTGATGTTATTCGTCACTATCCTGTTTGACCAGTGTACGCCTACTAAAACTTAGTCCTGAAAACCCTTCAGCAGTGAATGCGAATCAAGGGAACTCTTAGCAATCAAACAGACATACGCCCTAGAACAACCAATACAATTACTATTTAAGAGAAACAATATAGTATTTGTTCAAGCACACTGTTTAATATTCATAAATGTCTTATAATGTGACCGTCAACAGTTCGCTGACCGCAAGCAACGCGATTAAACTCACGATCACAGACGCTACGACACGGGCCTTTAACGTACACCACACACCTGATGATTCACAGAGAAGAAAGGCAATCATGGGGACTGCCGACAGAAATGCCAGTGTTTTATGTTTTTACTTCGGCTACAAAAAAATTAAATTTCACAATTTTTAATAAATTATTTACATTAGTCTGGTTTCACATCTATCAGTCACTCCGACCACATCGGCACACAATAACGAAGTCACAGCTACACTGCTGCTTATAATGTTAACATTAGCTCTAAAATCGCTCAACACGACTAAAGAAGTTTTCAATAAAAAGAGAACAACATAATTTTTTATTGTGCCAAATAATGACCATGCCATGCCATTCACGGCCGGTAATTATGGCATATGACGATCATACTGACATACTGCTTCGTAGGTCTAGTGGTCGCAATCGCTACTGCTGAGCATGAGGTCATCCGTGCTCGATTTCTGGGTCGGGCAAAGTATTATTGAGTTGGTACATGAGGAACTCCTTAGTAGCAGGCCCGAAGGCTGAATTTGTCCCCAGTTGATAGTAACAGCTCGCCCCCTGTTACTTGGGACTTAAACATAACTGGCTCAATGTGGGTGTACTAGAGGTGCACCCCCGCCCTTCGGGGATTACAGGCGTGATGTTACGTTATGTAAATAGTTCCCGGAGCTCGGCGTTACTTTTAGGAAGAGACGATCACACACCTGCAAATAATAGAGGCATCGCTCTACAAAGCTGGACTTTTTCTAAAAGGTTATTTCATGTATTTATTCGAACCTATACCTAATACTTCCCATTTTGCGCTCTTAAAAATATTGTTAAACACTTTGATATAATGATTACGCTTCTTTTTGTGAACCTCCAATAATTCCTATTTTGGGGTCCTAAACATACTAAACAGCCAACTTAGATGTAGCGCTCACCGTTCGCTTCACTCACTCGGATCACCCTCGGTTGGTCAAAATTCTAACCTAATCTACTCCATTCCGTCGGGGTCGGGGTACTTAACTTAGTTACAGCGACCAACTGTGAAAAATACGCAGAAATTAAAAAAGAGTCAATAGGTGTTTAGAAGATCAGTCTCTTCTAAAAGGCAATATTGTGTATTGACGACCGGATGGTGCACATCCCTATTTACATGTTTCCTGTCTTTAGTGGTCTTTAAAGGTTTTTCCTAAGATATTTTTCCTAATAAATAAGTCTAGTGTATCTATGAATATATCTAAATCCTGGGCTAAGCTATAACTTAGCTATATCTCGTACTAAAGAGTCTACATTATGCGCGCCATCTCGAGTCACTCACGTCGTATTCGTGTCGTTCAGCAGCAGTGTCGGATGTCGTGTAATAAACACTTATTAATGAGGAATTGTACGAAATTAATGAGCTGAGACGTCGCACACGCAATGCGAAAAATAAATGTATAATTATTTAATATAATATTTAAAACATTAATTATTTATACTTCTATAACCTACATGATTGATGCAAGATATCTGCAGGACATTGCAATACTGCTACTGTTTTACATAAATATAATTTATCAAATGTGGTAATTACTTCTAATATTATTGATAGTGCTGAACTTGTGAACAAATTGTAATATTACCTTCACACTTATGCTGCTGAATAAAACATAACCTTACGTCATAGTGATAAGATTGAGTTTATAATCACAATGAATCGGCACGAATGCAATATAATAACAAATGTCGAATAGCAACGTAATGAGAAAATGATTGACGATCGCAAAGAGATCGTATCGACTTGTCATCGCACCATTTGTTACGAACTAATAGACGTCAGGTAGATAGATGTCCTGTCAGAAGGAGCACGTCGTGCAGTACACTATCGTAAGCTCAACAACCAAGCAAACAATCATAATTATTCAATAGCTAAGACACAACTGATGAAGGAAACAATCATAATTATGACTGAAATTAATACAAGTAGTGCAAAGTAAGATTGTGATCAAGAAGCTATAGGTGAAGAACAACGAAACTAACTCTGTACAACTAAACTAAAAACGAACTCTGTATTCCTAAAATGTAAGCTTATACCCACACTTTTAAACGAAAATTAACTTTTATTCTACAGTAAACCACTTTTACATACATAAAATCACGGCTGTATTTTCCGAAGGGTAAGGCAGAGGTGTACCTAACACCCACATTTCGCCAGTTACGTTTAAGTAACTTTTAATAAAACTTTCTGTTGCTATAATAATAATTCACCTGAAAGTGTCTGAGACTACATTAGACTTACTAGCAACGTACGTTGAGATGGAAACCCTTCTCAGCTGACTACGTAGTGCCACTATTATTGTTTATTGTACACCAGCATTCTCAAACACGAGTAATGCATAGTAAATTACACATTAACGGCTGCGAACATTGTGTATTCGAGTAGGTAATATTAATTATTGTGATTTATGTGTAAGACGAGTGATAACTTAGCAGTAATGTTATGTATCTGTAGTGATCAGCATGTTCTGCCCTTGAGCCGCTGTGTGGGCGGCACAGGCGGCCGTCATTGAACATATTATGATGTTTGTGAGAATACTTTAAGCTTGTCAATAAAATCTTCATTACATAATTATCTAGCAACCCACCCGCAGGGGTGGGTTGCTAGATATAATATTTGTAGAGTTATAGTTATAGCAGTCGTATATTGTAGGAACCGAACTCAGAAACGTTAGTGTTGCGTATAGATAAGAAATGGAACTCGGTCTGAGTCTGTTTCTTGATAGCTATAACCTGGAAGTCTTCAAGTGAATGGGGTCGCAAGCGTTTCCCATCATGGCCACATCTTCGCTACCAGTAGACCCCGTCATCATCATCTTCCTGCTCTTATCCCATGTCACGAGAGGTCGGCGCAACCCTTTTCTTCTATCATTCTCCCCTGTCAATCGTTACGCTATCATTCAATGCCTTTTCTTTCATATCATTCCTGACACGATCCATCCACCTTTTCTTTGGCCTTCCTCTGCGTCTCCATCCATCATCATTTATATTCATCACTCTGTTAGCCACTTGCATTATTTTCCTGCCTCCTTATCACATGCCCATACTAAGCTAAAGTGAAGCCAAACGATTTCCTTTCAACTTTTATGTTACTGGCACCATTTTTAGGGTTCCGTAATCAACAAGGAACCCTTATAGTTTCGCCATGTCCGTCTGTCTGTCTGTCTATCCACGGCTTAGCTCAGATACTGTTAGTACTAGAAAGCTGTTATGAGTATGTGCTGGCTTGAGTATACATATTAATTACGCCGACAAAGTGGTAGAATAAAATCATGAAAAAAAAAATGGGTTCCTCCCCTACACGTAAAGTGTGTTTTTTTTCCCTCTATCCCATAGTGTGGGGTATCATTGAAAAGTTTCTTCAAAAATATTGAGTTTGGCGAAACTATTTTTGGATTCAAGGATCTGCTTGCGAAATATTAAGCTTAATAGAAATTTAAATTCACAGCAGTAGTTAGTTATAATGAAATTAAAAGGAAAACTATCACAGCTACAAATTCACGAGTAATTATCGACCAACTTACATTTGCAATTGCAAAAACATGTTCTCCCACATATTTTGTATTGTGCTTTTTTTATGTCCCATACATTTTGTATTATGTTTGTGTGGTGGTGTATAACATGTTTTTCAAGTACAATGTTAAGTTTGTTCTTGAGATAAATTCATCCCAGCTACGGAACCCTTCATTGTGCGTGGTCCGACACGCACTTGACCGATTTTTAAACTTCCCCTTATACACAAATATGTTACGTTATCCATTCTCTTCACTCCACACACACATTTATCTCAACATTCTCATCTCTGAAACTTCTAAATCTCTTTTCTTTATTCTTCTTTCTTTCTTCTAAATCTTTTTTCATCCGACTTCTTCACGACCCAGCATTTTCCGATCCATACAGTACTACAGGCCTAATCACCATTAGATCTACAAACTCCCTTGACTAGCAATGGGATGTTGTAAACTAACAATACCAGATACTGAAATAGTAATGGCTACTAAAATCTATTCGCCTTATGTCCTAAAAGCATCCAGTTCCGTGAACGCATCTGCATGTCTGCATCTCATCCGCGTGTGACATACGACGGCGGCGACGGTCGATATAGTTGCAGTCGGAAGTGTTACGCGACTGGACGCTAACGCGGCTAGTCGTAAACTGACGTGACGCTCTCGTGGTGGACCGTAAAACATAGGAACAGGGACACCATCAGTTTGTGGAGACTAAACGCTTAACCGATTATAGTCTGCCGGCTAGCATTAGAGAGGGAGAGTGGAGAGGTCTACAAGGATAGGGGAATACCAAAGAAATATTGAATGCATTCTGTGAAAGATGATATGACTAGAAAAGGGATGGTACCGTAATGACGACTGAAAGCGATATATGGAAGAAGAATACAGGCCACACCGAACTCAAAGACATTGGAATAAGACCAGAAGTATAGGGAAGTTTTCGAAAACAGTCAAGAAGTAACTTTAATTGACTCAAAGCGAGAGATCAAGCAAAGGAACCAGCGGGTACATAAAACGGTAGTATTTAAACAGGACGTCCTCTGAAATCCCAAAGCATGGTGGCACGGTACACGAATAGTACACCGCTCCGAAGCGAATGTAACGCGTTCGGCGACGCTCCACATACTCCACAATACGCGAATATCATCGTCGTAACGCACTCTATGCAGCCACTGAAGCCAGCTGTCGATGCCGGGACAATATAGTGAACAAATGCAGTAGGACAACTCCCGAGAAATTATTTTTCTTCCACAAATAACACTTATTAACTAAAAAATTATTATTATGATGCAGGACAATGTTCATTTGTGGGAGACTGGTGCCTTAACTAAGTCGTGACTTGTATTTCAGGACACCAGAGACCCCAAGTGTGAAACGTAGTGGAGTTCAAGGTGCATGTGGGATGTGAGTGAGGGTATGATGTATTTTGTGTTTGTCTCTGTGTGTAGTGTTGAGAGAGTGAGAGGGTATGTGAGCGGGTTCATGCCCAACTAGACGAATGGTTCATTATAAATACTCTTCCGTTTTTGTGTAGTTCAATTCTAGTTGACAGTTAGTCAATATCAGTTTACATTTAGATTTATTGTAATTAAAAATACCAAATTCTTTATTTAACTTATTGTAGAGTTCAGGTCCACGGAAAGTATTATGAAGTGGGTCTTCTGTCTGAGCTTTGCGTTGCAGTCGGTAGCACGCGACTGGACATAGAATGCACAACATCGATACATCGACGTATGAACTGCTCGTGTGTCAGCGGGTACAGTAAAACAACTGACCTATATCAGTTACATTATTCAGGGCTGTTCAGCGGCTCATAAACAAATTATCGTTAAATCCGATGTTATGTTATGCGAAATTCTCTTTGAATTTATTGCTGAATTCAAAGAATTTTCTGCATTGATATCGCCATTTATCGTAAATATCGGATTTGATCACATAGGCTACCTACATTACATTATAACTTTTCAACTTTCCAGAGTCCCAAGCTGGAAAGTGTCGACCTCTTCTATCTCAGTATCGTTTGTAAGTGAGGAATTAATGTTAATTATCTCAGATTACGAATTCGAGTACCTTACTAATTATTTTTAAATTGTCTAGTTTTATTTTTGTTATTGTACCTACTTTGTTATTAATTCTGTATTTGTCTGTGTACACATAGACATGGAAGAGGGAGGTCTTCTGTTACAGGCATCTCCATACTTAAAGAAGACCTCTAAAATATAATTGTTTAAACCTGTTGATTACGAAATAAATAAACGAAAAACGAATTTAGATTGCTGCAGTAGATCGATTGGATCAGACTCTGAAGAGCCTCGACCCACACTCATAACCATGTCTTATGGGAACGCAGGCAAGACGTCATATAGCTCGTTAATTCCTCTGAAAGAGGCGATTCAATGAAATCAACGACAACGGAGTTGCGCAACCACCGGCGCCGTGCTAAGTGAAGCGCAAACGATGCACGGCAGTCTGGCGCGATACACTCACGACTTACCCACACAGCTGATGCACTGACATTGAACACTATAATAGTATGTAAGGTGTTTACAAGACGAATAGTTCTGCAGAAACATACAAACAAATACAAAAATAAACAAAGTTGGCAGCCAAGCTGACTTGCTGGTGGTGTCTTCCCTAGGGTGCGTCTGACGTACGTTTCGTTCTTTCTTTCTCTCAATCTTTCTTGGAACCTCACCGCGCAGAGACTCTTGAACTTGCAACTGGGCTCTAGAGCGCAATGCCCAATTGCCCAGTTCTGTAATTTGTACAATCAATTCTTATAGATCTAGGTTCTGCTTCAACTATTGTAAGTAAAGCTTTAATATTGCGCAAATTACGTTGTTTATTTTCCTCAAGAGGTCCTGTCGGTTGTCCTACATATATTTAAGTAGGTAATGTTTAACATAATCTAACAATCTAATAACATCTATTAAATTAACAGATGCCCAATGTTACAATAGGTACTGTTTTATACAATGAAAAACGGTAACAATATGTCAGCAATCTTTCTTGTAAGTATAAATTTTTATAACAATAAAATGAGAATACTCAGCACGTTTTGCATCGATACATAAGGTACATTTCGTTCTTTGATATTTTAAAACAAAACGTCTTTGTTAAAACATAATACTTACATACTAATGTCCATGAGTAACCTTAATGACGATACCAATGTGAACTAGCCTGTAGTTCGTCGTACGTGTGTGTCCGCAGTCATCTGCTTGTTATGCAAGACATGCGCCGCTCATATTTGAGATATGTAGGGAAACGACCGCCTCTAATGATACGAGCCACTTGACGACATGACCTGTGACGACATACTTGTTGAGAGGCGTCGCTAACGAAACGTTCTGTTGCAAAAAATTACATAAATGATAAATTAATCGTTTGCCACCTGAATCATCTGCCTGCATTTTCCCAATTATGTTGGGGTCGGCTTCCAGTCTAACCGGATGCAGCTGAAAACCAGTATTTTACATGGAGCGACTGCCGAGATCTGACCTCCACAACCCAGTTACCGGGTATCACGATACTCTTTGGCAAGACTAGTTGTCAGACTTTCGTGGCTCTGTAGTTCTGACTACTGTCACAGTCTCAAAGATCTATGAATGACAACCGGGACCAAGAACTTAGTCTCGATATGTAATGGATGGATACCCATCCGCGGACTAACCGAGCGCCTGTTAGTACACCTATGTACCTACACCATACTGACGAATTACTTCAGATACCTACAAACATTAAATCAATCAATAATTTGACGAATCAAAATGTTGAACTCTTTCGTTTCTTTGACCCCGTTTCATTTCAATACACAAAATATTTATAACAAAATTGTCATGTTTATGTGTGCCTTCAACCTTCATTAACACGAATTTTATTTTTTCCAGACAAAATTGTGAAACCGGACGCTGACTGCACATTGCGCAAAAATCACAAATCAAAACAATGTAGACTTGAAACAAAATTAAGTACTCAAAATAACAATGTGCCATTAACTGTAGAGCCCACTGGTCGTAAACAACGCGAGCCTGGACAAAACAAGTGACAGTGAAAATGTGTTTAAAAAGATAAAAATGGCACAAATAATTAGGATGTGAAACATGTTGGAATGCGTGCGCGGCGCGAGCACTGTGGTACGCGCGCCGGCCGAACGTGGACAAACATTGCTGAAACACAACATTGCGCGCCGATTTGTTTTGCTGCTCGGGTTGCTGCATTGTGCGAGGTAAGCTTACATAGTAGTTGCAATACTAAAGTAGCCCCCCAAATTCAAATTTTATTACGTTTTATGCAATTTAATGGTCATTGTTAGGTTGTGGGTTGATCAAAATATGATTAGCGACCGTAACGTAACAAGTATTGACAGAATTAAAATTATTAGAATCATCAATACCGGTATTCAGCTGTATTTGTATTTCGCGAGCTACCCTAGCGCTGTCTCCTAAACAGACGCACTATTTTATGTCTTGTTGTTGTAATGTTCAAAAGTTCATTTACAAAATTACGATTGTTAAGCAATTTGCATCGCTAATTACTAAAGCTTAATTACTAACGAAAGGTTTAAGTAACGTATTATTCATTTTATCTATTGTTTATTAACGCTGTGCACTTCTAAAAATACACAAGCATTTAGGTTATAACATAACATCTCGCCTGTATACCGCGAGGGGATAACAACAGAGGTGTACACCACATTTCGCCAGTTATGTTTAAGTCCCGTGTAACAGGGGGCGAATACAGAATACGGGCAGCTACTGAGGAAAAACAGATGGAATAACCAAATAACACTTTGCCCGACCCAGGAATCGAATGCAGGGAGGACCTCATGATCAGCAGTAGCGCGTCTGCGCGTGTGACCACTAGTCTGTTGGCATTTAGGTTATTTCAAACATTATTGAATTCAATAATATTTTCTGTGAACTGTGGGA
Organism: Eupsilia transversa; assembly: GCA_914767815.1. Lineage (NCBI taxonomy): Eukaryota > Metazoa > Arthropoda > Insecta > Lepidoptera > Noctuidae > Eupsilia > Eupsilia transversa. The sequence goes on from OU611896.1 coordinate 11,960,781, forward strand.
AATATGGCACCAAAATGGCTAGTATGTAGACGCTCACTTATTGCAGCTAGTAGGAAATGCCTCGCGCGCCGTCTGCCGCTCGTTAAATGCTAACTATATTTCTAGCTCTAGTCTTTACTACTGAAGTAAACTGCTCAAACGCATTTAGTTCAGTCATACAATTACCGAAAATGCACTCAAACATACCTATGACAAAGCCTCACTGTAGAGAATTAAAAAAAAAAATTACAATCATCGGCACGATTCTTGAGCGCTGACCTTCACCTGCGCAAAAGTGAGATAATGGGTCCCTTTACGTATTTTGTCATAAGTGTACGATGCGCAAAGCGATCCCCACTCTTCCGCCGAGCGCTCAAGAACGGTGCCTGTATCTGTAAGTCTGTTTTAAAATCTGCAGGAATTCATAGATAGTTTAGCGTACCTACCTACCTATAGGTGGAAAGTGTGAATTATGTATAAATATTAAAAAAAGGAGCTACGTCTGCCAACAAACTGCTTCGCAGTTTGGCAACGGTAATAGACACTTTTTTATTTTTTCATACATGTGCAAAACGTGTGCCTGTGTGAACAATATACATTCATGTGCAAAACGTGTGCCTGTGTGAACAATATACATTCATGTGCAAAACGTGTGCCTGTGTGAACAATATACATTCATGTGCAAAACGTGTGCCTGTGTGAACAATATACATTCATGTGCAAAACGTGTGCCTGTGTGAACAATATACATTCATGTGCAAAACGTGTGCCTGTGTGAACAATATACATTCATGTGCAAAACGTGTGCCTGTGTGAACAATATACATTCATGTGCAAAACGTGTGCCTGTGTGAACAATATACATTCATGTGCAAAACGTGTGCCTGTGTGAACAATATACATTCATGTGCAAAACGTGTGCCTGTGTGAACAATATACATTCATGTGCAAAACGTGTGCCTGTGTGAACAATATACATTCATGTGCAAAACGTGTGCCTGTGTAAACAATATACATTCATGTGCAAAACGTGTGCCTGTGTAAACAATATACATTCGAGTACGGTACCTATTCAAAATAATTGTGCCTTTTAGTAAACCTGTTTTTTATGACAAAATGTTACATTTTAAAAGTTACAAGTTCTTCTAACAGAACAGACAGCTGTGCTGCTACGTATTGTATGCATTCCAAATTAATTTTGGTGCGCCACTTCTTCTGCCAGCAAAAGCACTAGGAAGTGGTGAAGCGTGGGCGTTTTGGGAGACTGTTTTATATAATTTTGACGTTCGAAAAGTACTGATGGTAAAATTTTAGTTAGACAAAGAATAGTTTGTAAGAACCAGAACGGTAAAAAATGGTGTTGGAAAATTGTCATTATCAATAATTAAACAATCTTCAGTCACTATTGAAAAAAACTAACAACCAACACACGAGAATCATCCAAATAACGGCACATGTCTTAATTGCAGATTCTTTCCTTATTAAGTGCTAACCAGTTCGACCGGTTCATAAACAAATAAAATCCGATGTGATCGAGTGGAACGGTTCCTTCACTAAAGCGCAGTTTTATCGCGGACTTGTTCATTTGTTCGTAAGTTATGAACTTATGTCACTACGACACTTCTTATTGCGAATATTATTAGCACCTTCGTGTGCTAAAAGGTTAAGCTGTGAGTTTTATGAACCGTTGATGTTGTTAGGTTCGTATAAAAAACGTTGACACGCCCATTTTTCTGATAACAGAAGAAAGTGACAGAAGTTTAATTTTGTGTTTTGTAAATGCTTATTTTGAAAAGAGAGCAAAACTTGCTTCCTTCATCATAATCATTCTCTTGTCCCAATTTATTTGTGGTCGGCGCAACATGTCTTTTTCTTCCATACTTCTCTATTAGTCGTCATCTCGGTAGTCACCACTTTTCTACCAATATCATCTTCCACACTGTCCATCCATCATTTCGTTGGTCTTCCCCTACTCATAAAGCTTCTGCTTCCTTCATATTTATTTCATTTCTGAGTCACATTTTTGTTTTCTCTTACCTAATTAACTACATTTTTATCTTAATTGTAAAACTTGTTTTAAAAGCATTAGCAGTCTAAAACAGCAAAATTTATCGGAATCAAATTATGAAATAAACATATTCATCATTCAAATCATATGCTAATGTATTCGGGCACTTATCAAAGTGATCAAAACAGTAGTTACGGCAAATTGCCTTAACTAAATAAATGACGGTAAACACGCTACCAAATAACATCGCTCACGGTTAGATAAACCCCAAATTATTTCAACCATACATCAACTTGTAATAAGCCAGCGACAAGAGATTGATCGAAAAAACACAAAAGGATAAGATTCAACAAAAGGGAGACCAACAATACACCACCGAACCCCGTCATTACAGATAATAAATCCGCAAACTGTGGATCGAACCAATTTTAAGTTCACAAAAACTGACAAAAAACAAACATGATCAAATCTTTGTGAACAACAAACCTATCAAGTCTGAATATTGACGTGCATAATGTATTTGTCAACATACTGTTTTTTTTTTACAAAATTAACGTGAACGTGTTCGTTGGCCCAAAGTGGCTTGGAGACTCGAGAGCCGGCAGCGACCAATTATGATGTTTTTGTAGTCTGTAATGGGTGCTTGTTAAGAGTTTTTCATGCTTGTACGTGTACCTGCTGCCACGGCTTCACTGCACTGATATACGTATGATTCAGAACGATCCCTATCTTATTTCCATATTTTAATATTAACTGCCCTTCGGAAATTACTACTCTTTGCCCACATCCTCCTGACCACACACTAACATATATAAATCTGCAATCTGCATGTCTGTATAATTGCACCACAGCTCGCCCAACAATTATGTTGAAAAAGCTATCGATCTCAGATATTTGCGTTTTATGAGCCATTACCAGACATTAGTTCAATTTGTTCACGGAGAATGCTCGGAGAACTTTAACAGCTCTACAAAAGATCATTCTTGTGATGTAACTCGATGCTGGCGGCGAAACCCATCATTACTGCCAATCCTTTTAACTAAACAACATAAGGGCAGTATGAAATCACCTTTAACTTCCGCAAGTAAATAAAACTAGACTCTACCCCATTGAACTAGAATTTAAAATTCATTGTTACAAGACGTGATTATGACAGTCGATCATTTCCGATTTCGAATTTAACAGCCCCGCCTACTCGCCCACGAGTCCGTATACGCCTTTTCGTTTAACGGTCGAGTTAACGTTCAGATGTGTAGGCTTTAGTTGGGGCGTGTTAACGCAAACGTGCCCTGTAGTCCTGTGTGTCCGACACAGAACATCACAAAATAAATATCCCAAAAGGATAAATCAATAAAAGTTTATCTCGTAAATACCACAGTAAATATTACTGAAAGTATAAGGTATAAACTTCATTTTTATGTATCTTCTGAATATTTTTATTCTGTGGTTGCACAGTGTGCTAACAGTTCCTATGTATGTATAGTATCGCGTGGACGTCGAACAGAACCATAAAGGTGTGTGACGCAACCTTGTTAGCTCGTATTATTACAATGCATTCACCATAATAGACTTTTTATAGCAGCAACGGTAAATTAACTGAATCGGGTTTAAATTAGATGATGGCGTTCAACGATTACCTGCATTCCAACGCGAATAGTTCTCAGTAATATTTGAACGAACAAATGTTATCCTCTATAATTTGTCTAGATCATCAATAGCTGTTATTTGCTATGGTTCTGACAAGTATGCTCATGGAGACAAGGAAAAACCCAGTTCTACAGAAATCAAGAAATGGAGCATTACTTTTAAGCAAATAAAGAGCGACGGGTTGAAAAAGTATTTAAGACCACACGATAGAAATGTACTTACGACTCAGCGCCGAGTAAACGCGAAGCAGTTCAGTTTCGTTCACAGTTCAGAAAGCGCGTGCCTAAACAAGTTTTCACTTCAAAAAAACAAAGCTATCTTCCAACCAAATTAACGATAAGCTGTATTCGAAAAGCCCCAGAACGACCGTAGTACCTAGCAGGATAAAATAACACAGTCCCAGCCAATATCTATGAACAAAAAAAACCCGGCGACGCTCAAATGGCGAGAGATAACGATGCTATGAGCTCACTGCAGACGTCTATAACTCTCCGAGCCCTTCCGAGAACACGGCGCTAAATCTAATAGCCTTCGATTTTAACAAATTGCTAACTCGACATAAATTAGCAGAAAATATTTTTGTCTATAATTTTATTAACATTTACTCTTCATCATCGTTCTCCTGTCCATAAACCAATTTATTTTGGGTCAACGCAACATTTATTTTTCCATACTTCTCTATTAGTCATCATCTCGGTAGTGACCCCCTTTCTAGCCATATCATCGTTCACACAGTCCATCCATTGTTTCTTTGGTCTTGCACTACTCTATAGCCATCCAAATTCATACCCAAAACTTGCTTTACAACATTTTCCTCATCCCTGTTGCTGTTTATAAGCATTCACTACTTACTGTCACAGATTAATACAGATGGTTCACTCCGCAAAATCATTTAAATAAAAAGCGACTTGCTACGACACAATAAAATGCAATTCAGGTCGCACAGCGCTAATTACCTACAGTTACATATACCAAGAAGTTGCCTCTCTTTCCATCGCGTAAAGGCTCGTTCACACCGGCGCGACTTGTCGCGCGACGCGACACCGGCAATTGTTCAATCGTGAAGTTATAATAGAAATTGTATTGTTAAAGTCGCGTCGCGCGACAAGTCGCGCCTGTGTGAACGAGCCTTTACTCTTATATCTTCAGATTACGTTACGCCCACTGAATTCGACAAGTCGAGCCCGCCGCGAACTTACTTTCAGCTTCATACCTAAAATGCGGAGTGAAACATCATTCTGTATTAATCTGTGCATTCTGTGCTACTGTGCAGTAAATTAACTTTATGCAAATTATGTGGTTGTTTGTTTTCTTGCTTGCTTTTAATAATAAAATATACTTAGCAGTAAAAATAAGGATGCAATAAAAACACATGGCATCCGAAGTGACTACTAGTGACCACTCCTTTGTCCACGTTGTGACCACCGCTCACCATCCTGCGAAATGGTAAGATGCTATCGCCACCGGAACACTGTGTAGTTCTAGTTACACGAAGTTTATTACACAATGAGATATTTTTTACCCATTATTGAGTGCGTATAGAAATACTTGTCATGGACAAAGATACGATTAATAATGATAGCCTAACTAAGATTGTTAATAAAACAATTAAAAGTTATTTCTTCAGACGTCAGTTCCAGAAGATTGTTTTGCTGTCGCATAGGCCTCCCCCATCTTCCACAGTTCCCGGTCATGGGCTTTCCTCCTCCACATTAACCCCGCTGTCGCCTTAAAATCGTCTTCCCACCTTCTTACCGGACGTCCTCTCTTCCTTTTGCCTTGTCTTGGGTACCATTCGGCTACTAATTTAGCCCATTTCTCCAATTTGTCTCTGATTGGGTGGCGACTCCTGCATTTCCCTTACACTTAAGGGAAAAACAATGGATGGACTATGTGAAACATGATATGGCTAGAAAAGGGTTACTACCGAGATGACGACTAATAGAGAAGTGTGGAAGAACAAGACATGTTGCGCCGACCACAAATATACTGGGATAAATAGATGATATTATTATTTACTATAAATAGATTTAAGGGAACTGAGGACTGAAATATTTAGTTGACATAAATATTATATCACAGAAGATTATCATCTTAATAATAAAATGTACTAAGCAGTAAAAATATTCAGGTGAGATTCAGCCAAGAGCTTCCCCGTTGTGGTTAAAAAAAAAAATATATATACTTATACATAAATAAGAAAAATCTTCAACTAATGGTCGAAACTCCACGCCATCAAACCATTTAATTTTACTGTTATTCAATGCAGATTCTGGGACTGAACTAAACTGATACCCGTTTAAAGGCTCGTTCACACCGGCGCGACTTGTCGCGCGACGCGACTTTAACAATACAATTTCTAATAAAACTTCACGATTGAACAATTGCCGGTGTCGCGTCGCGCGACAAGTCGCGCCGGTGTGAACGAGCCTTCATTCGACTGGATTTTTTTAAGGAACTCCGGCACACACAATAATATCGTTTAACACAGGTGAACAGTCGCGGCATGTAGTACGTAGTCGGCTGAACATCTCACTGTTTACGACTCTTCACCAGCTACAACCAAATTAACTGCCTTTAATAGCCGACGGGCCTTTGTGGGTAGAACGACGTCACACTTACAGCTAAGACACGCTATAAGAAAATACCTTAGCCCGGCAATAAAAACAAGATTTGCAACAAGAAAAAAGTCAATTGTTTGGCCAATCGCTTGACCGAAGGAATTATGTTACGAATATTATTGACCCATAGTGCACTAAGAAAAGCTTATGTTATTAGGGTGCAGCGAAGCAAATTTTTTTGTCTGGAAATACTGCATTTACTGTCACATATTTAATCCTGTTTATTATAAAGATACCAGGCTGCACAGACGTAATACTTAATATTATAAAGACACCAGTATACACAGATGTAATACATAATATCATAAAGATACCAGTCTACACAGACGTAATACTTAATATCATAAAGACACCATGTCTGCTCAGACGTTATACTTAGGTAATATTATAAAGACACCAGTCTGCTCAGACGTTATACTTAGGTAATATTATAAAGACACCAGTCTGCACAAACTTAATACTTAATATCATAAAGACACCAGTCTGCACAAACGTAATACTTAATATTATGAAACATGAACATTCTGTAACTACGGCTGTGGAATTTCTACGAGTGCTCAAAACACATTTATACAACAACTATTAAATGTCACTGCCTCCGTGCATAAGCTTGTCGAGTCAAAAATAAAATTTATGAAGTAGAAAGCGCTTCATGTGCACCTCGACAGTGTCTCGACACTTCAGCTAGCCTATTAGTAGCCTTTGTGAACTTCTACAGATAAATATGTACTATATAATAAGTGCTAATAAGCACAAATAGGTATAAATCATGTAAATGTTTGCTTCGACGTCATTCTCGAACTGTGGATAAATCATCAGTTGCCTGTTGCCTTGTTGCATTGTTCCCCTTGCTACTTTCACCTCCAACACCTAGACAATAGATACCTAGAGTTATTGGCAAAAGTATTCGGACCAACCTGCACTCTAATTGCGTAATACACGATCAATCACAATCTGAATGATTTTGAAACAGATTGCTAATCCATTGTCATAAGTTCGAAAAAAAATCTGCTCATCTACGAAATGAATGCAAAATAACGCAATGAATGTCGTTGAACTGTCAAACTGAAACAGATTAGTCTTAATCTATTACGAAAATGTGTTAAAATGTGTGACAATTCGATAGCTGGCTGGATAAGGCGTGGGAACTCTGAATGCGAAGTAGATATGTTATACATACACTCCAACTGGATGTCTCAATTGATTATTTACTAGTGGAAATACATCTACGTATTAGTTAAGCTGTGTTTCTTAAGACTGCGGTGGGCGTCACATAGCGTCCGCAATTTACCGTCGAATGACGTCACTGAAACTTTATTTATGAAAGCAAGTTGGTGTGCTTCCCTTTTAGAGAGAGTATTTTGACACCAAACCCCGTAAAATCAAACCCTGCTGCCATCATTTTTCATGACAGCCGACACTGCGGCCGCTATGTGGCGGCCACCGCGCTCTTAGAAACCGTAGCTTTACCATAAGAACCACGATCCTCACACAAACCGTCGTTTGTACCGCTGCCTCCATTCAACACTTCTTTTAGTGTCCATACTATATTTTGTTTACTGCACAATGACTAAACTTACGAGTACATAAGCCTGAGGGCGCAGTCAGTGCTAACATTTAACATAAAGTCAGGATATACTTAACATTCAATATTGCAGGCTACATAATATCACAACCTACAATATTATTATTATAAAAATAGGAACTTCATCTCTGACTAACAATTTATAACTATTATTAAATAGCATAGCTCGCTTTCATTGTAGAGCTGTCCTAATACGGTGTTAAATGTTAACGGAGCGGCGTGTAATGTAGTAATTTATTAAAGTTTAACGATATAATGTTAGTTGTAATGTCAGTAATAATGTTCGTAACAGTGTCGGTAATAGTGTTGAAGATCATACTAGCGCCGTAATAGTGTTAGTGGGCCATCGTGTACACGCCTGTGATGTATGGCCGCCATCAGTCATGATTATGACGTAGCTCAGAATAGTTACTAGAACTTCATTTAAGTGACAAAACGAACGACCAATTAATAGATGAGTATTCGTTTTAGCCCGCGTCTGCTTTAAATCTAAATTATAAATGTTTAAACTTTTAAATCTCAGCACGTTCCCGCTCTTGTCACTTACTTGGGGTCGGTGGAACACGTATTCTTCTTCCATTTTGTCAACCTTTTGCTTCTTTTTTTTCTTAAATAATGAAGTGCTTGTTTTATAATATAGTAAATAGTTGTCTAAACAATAATACACACACGTACAACAGAGTATAATTCATTGGTATAATGGCTCCTTAATACAGTAATGGCGCACTTATCAAATTGATAGTTTGCTCAGTGCCGTGTTACAGGGGCTAGTTATGAGAACACTTACTATAACGAGTGCGATGCGATAGAGGCGCGATACGGAAGCGATATCGACGAATTATGGACGCGATAGACGGGACCATCTGACTGTCTCACGTAACATTACGTACGTCCTCGTAATGTAATGTACTAGGTAAGGATATCAGGATCGTTGTATATTATGGCGTAACACGAAGAAATATCATTACGATTTCTCTGCTAGGATAAAAAAAAAGTTAAGCAGTTTACATCATCACCATGCTCTTGCTCTTAATATATTTGTGGTCGGCGCAACATGTGTTTTTCTTCCATACTTCTATAAAGTCGTCATCTCGGTAAGGGAATATGCACATACAATATTCATTATTTAAATGTACATTACACATTGAGTCAAGAAACAAATTCTAGTTTTTTGCATTCGTTATTTTATAAATTCATTAAAAAAATATATATTTTATGTTATGTTTTTTTGGTGGAATCGAATGCAAAAATTACATGCATATTCCCTATTACAGACGAATTACCAATGTAATATTATTATAAGCACCTCCACCTCACCCAGGTATGCAGACGTGTAGGTACTTATAGTAACACACATATTTCGCCAGATATGTTTAAGTCCCATGTAATAGGGGGTGAGCCAATTGCCATCAACCGGGCACAAATCCAGACTCGTCGTGCTGCTACTGAGAAATTCCCCATGGAAAAACCCAATAACACTTTGCCCGACCATGGTTCGATTGAACCCAGGACGTAATGCTACGCAGTAGCGCTTCCGGCCACTAGACCAACGTGGCAGGCTACTTATATTCTAATCTATTCTACAATATTATTGTTACAAACGTAACACTTGTTAAACCGCAGAGTCACGTTAACGTTATCCTGTAAGCTAAGCGTCGCGCGTCGGTGTATAGCTTTCATGACAGTGTACGAACATTCCATCAATGAGATTATAACGCGTCAAGGCTCGTTCACACTGGCGCGACTTGTCGCGCGACGCGACTTTAACAATACAATTTCTAATAAAACTTCACGATTGAACAATTGCCGGTGTCGCGTCGCGCGACAAGTCGCGCCGGTGTGAACGAGCCTTTACTCATCATTAGGGCTGCCGCCTACTTCCGTGTTACGGCATCTTTATGGATTTATTATTGTTCTTTCTTTCTGTTGTGTAGAAGAATTAATTGTGTGATTGTAGAGTCTTTGTCGGCTACTTGGGGAATCTTATTATTTATTATGTCTTCTACAAGAAAATTATTTTCGATCCATACTTACATGAACTCGTCTTCTTCCCATGAGTAGGCAGACACTACAGAACGCCACGATCCTTACATACTCCTTTTGATTCCGTTCATACATCCGGTCATACACGCACACGCGAGGACTACGCACCTGACCTTTCTGAAGAACATCACCAATAAGGTCACTATATTTATGTGCTCCTAGGGCGTCTCCTCCCGACGTTTCCACTCACAGTCGCATTTCGTTTATTCTCTCAATATAACCAAATCATCGAAACATACTCTTTTAACTTTTTTCCAACTACATGTTATGCTCACAATAGTTACAAAGTCTGTGTGCTTAGGACGTGCGGTTTACTAAATATTGGCATTTAGTTTATAAATACACTCGATCCATCGGTCCAATGGCACCAAAAGCAAAGATTTAATCGTGCCATAATGGGTTGTCGGTCACCGATACATCAGCGGGGCGCCATCCATAATCACACAAATCTGCCAACAATATGTCTTACCAACCCTTATGAGCTCAATATTGATAGTCCACTTAAGAGAATGAAGTGGAACGCGTACACTGTATGCCAAACGTAGTGGCTCAGCGACAGGTGCTGCAGTAACGTATGTGGTACACTGGCGAGCAGGCACGTCGTTGATATTACACTGCTGAGCAATTAATTTGTTGTGTTCGGTCGCTTCCGTCTGAATCGGTGGGATGCTTGGCGCTTACAAGATGGACTACTGAAAATCTGTTTCTGGGATATCCTAACTAATATTATAAATGTAAGCATGTAAGTAGGATGGCACATGGGTAGACTATGACCTGGGTTAGGACATAAGATACTTGTTATCCCGATATTCTTACAGGATCGAGACCAGAAGAAACCGCAGGGTGCAGCTAGTCAATAATAAATCCTACACAACGCTACGCACAACGCAAAATGTAACATAACATCACAACAAACGCCGACCTCATCTAGTTTTAAAACAATTTGATTGACGTGTAAAAGTGTTTGTACAAACCTACTTACAGAAAATAAATCATTTATCATTTATCATTTATCATCACGCTCGTATTCCTCGAAGACTGAGGTCCTCTCTCAACACTCAAACTTTACTTAAAACTTGTTTCAACCAATCAAATGGCTTTAAACTAGTTTTAAGTGCTCGAGTCTTGAGCGAGGTTCTGTAATACGAGCGTTAGGGGCCAAGGCAGAGGTACATTACGCCAGTTACCTTAAAGTCCCATATAACTTAGAGCAAGGCTTTTGTCACTAACCGGGCAATCTTGATTAGTTACCAGGCCACTAAGACTGCCAGAGATCGAACCCACGCCTCACAGAGTCATACCCAACATAACTCGATGAACTTTTCTTAAACTCATCATCGGCGAGCAATGAGTCTGCTTTCCTCTCTGTCCACTTGTGTGGTCGCCCTCTCTCATAACATACAATGAATGTTCTACCAAATTACGTTTAATTTGGCCTCAAAGGAATTAAAGAGCTCGACTAATATCATGTATAGTAAACAGGAATGTCTTGCTAAAAAGCTGAGTTCAGACCAACGATAAGGCGTTGCAACGCGCAATATTTAGATTAGAACAACTAGTGTTCCCGATGGTATTTTTCTACGGCTAAATTGAAAAACATCCATACAAACTTTCATCCCCTACTTTGCCCCTTCAAGGGATAATTTTTTTTTTTTTTTTTCCTGAGTGCTCACATTCGTTATACAATGTGAAATTGAATTTATGGGTATCCTCTTAAGAGGTCATTGTACTCATCATTAGGAACAACTTTCACTACGGGACCAATCCTGCAATAGCGGAAAAAATCAGCTGTTCCATACATTTTGACGAGCTATGCGAACATACATTTGGGAACAGCTGATTTTTTTAACAGGGAAGAATGTTTAGGCTGTGCGTTGTCTGTCAGTAAATGTATTTAAGAAATTTATTAAGTAGATGGAAATGGCGATTCTGCGGTTTTTGTTTGACTGACGGTAATATTTTTACTATTAAACACTGTGAATCTTTCCTCTTATTATAAACCCACCTCATGGCACCTGCCATGTTTCATTGCTAAAATCCATGAGATTAGTACACCCGTCTGCCCTCAGCCTTAGCCCTCGCGTCATCTGTGTAAGTAATGCTATGCCAGTACAATAATGTAGAACTAATAGCGGTCGGTTCGTAAAGCTGTCATTATCATTATGCGTTTAATGCGATTATTGCATTACCGCGCTCTATTGACGGTTAGCGGACACACGGCGGGCGGGAGCGGGAATCGATATTATGATACAAAGTGAACTATTCTGAGACGAAAGGAAGTAATGGATACATTACACGTCTTAAATGAGGATCATACTTTTCCAGGGGGGTTACCTAAGTAACCATCCACTATAAGCCTTCTGGATTATAATTGATCGCCCGTGTGTACCTGGGTTAAGTTAATCATGCATATAATTAAGACAAATAGTGACCTATCATGCGAAGTGTCAAGCGACTCTGTACCAGGTGTGCTGGAACCATTAACCGTCACCTTGACTTACTCTGCATATCAACTGCCCTGCTGTATGGCAGAGTCAGTTCACCACAAACGTCATTCTGATACGTCCGATGAAGGGTTCCGGTACAAGCTCCATAATAACGGGCTCGTAAGTAAATAATTTTCACACGAAGCAGCTTTGTTGTTTTCTAGTTATATTGAAAGTGAATTTAATGCGCCCATACCGTCTGTAAAATCTACTGGTTGCAATTTACTTTCCATCAGGTGAGTCCTCAACTTATGCGCAAAAAATTGGCATTATCAGCCTTGTCCTGCGTAAGATAAACGCGACCGTCCGCCACTTTGTCCTCTTCCCTCACTACATTGTCACATTATAAACGCACTTTATACCCCCGACATTGATTCAGCATAACTTATATCAGCTCGTGTTAATATCACCATCACTCTCGACATGGAAACTCTTTAGTAGTAAGTGTTATTGTGTCCATTCGACGCCGCCGACGATTATATTATTATAATGACTCTCAGGCTCATGTAGCCGAGATAATGGTGGAGGTAAATAATAGTGTTTATTATAGATTCGTGGTCTATGAATATTTATTGTTTAGTGCGGATTCACAAGCGTGTCACAGTGGTGTTGGTCCGCGGAAGGTGTCTGTACCCAGCTGTGTAATGTTCGTTTTATTTGACAGTTTATTGCAGATGGTTTGTATGCTCCTCGTCCAGGATCGGTGCTCGTATTAATGTTGATAAGGAAGCTACTGCTCAACGTCTTGACATTAGCCCTTAGAAGGCCATTTTTCGAGTTTCGAGATCTCGCTCAATCTGAGAGCAATTTTAATTTTATCTTCGTTTCTCGAGGCGTCTTTCACCAAAGGAACGGTGGTGAAAGTCCTTAGTATCGATAGGGGTACATTAAAAGAGCATCCACGATTAGCAATATACTTAGTACGTCAGCCGTTGCATCTTAGTACTTCTAACCAAGCTGAGTTTATAGTAGGTACCATATTTTGTGGTCGTGCGCAACTGACATGAAAGAAGATGAACATATCCACGTCATGATATTGAATCAAACCAACAAACAAACATTTTTAATAACAGTCATTCCAATCTAATAGCATCGTATAATAACATCAATCTGCGGTTAGCGGTCGGGCGTGGTCCACCTAGTGTCATGACAATGACAACATTACGCCGACCACACGACCACGCGACTGGCGCGGCGCGACCGGGGCGGCGGCAGCGCGCGGCGGCGGCGGCGGCGGCGGCACGGTAGCTGAGCGCACTCAATGCGATCAAGAGGTGCGTCCCATTAACAAGACCATTGTCTTCTTCGTAATTTGATTGAATTGTAAGTGCTTTATGAATGGGATATGTCACTGTGGCCTCAATGGTTATGACTTTATGACTAAATCATATTGGAACTAGCAGGCGATTAGCATAATATATCGGCAATCGTCTCTGAAAATATGGCTTTGTCACACGCAGTGCCTGCCTAGTGACTCGGAACCGACATTCATATCTCGTAGATATCAATGTTGTACTTACAACACATTTTATTACCGTGCTCACAACTTATTACTTTACTCAAATAATTTGGTATAAAATAGTCACGCCAAACGAAGTCCTCCGCACGCGACTAGACTGTCGCATTAGAGAGGGAGATCCGTCACTAGTGTAACTCAATACGGCGTGGTAGACTAATGTTACACGTGTTAATTACGACATGGATACCAACGTTTTTGGATAAAAACTGATTTGTGTCGACATTCATCCTCTCTGTGCGAACTTCATTCATAGTATTCACAATGAGCCACGGTCTGCGACACATTGTTACGGTATACATTTGTCTGACGCATGTCATTATGATATTTTAATGAATCACTGATGCTACATGCATGCTACCAATTACGAACCTACGTTTTGTGATAAAATGTGTCGCAAATTACGATTTTCATTTGTGTCATTGTTCCATATTTCAGTGGGTAATTTAAAATCGTTGCATAGATAATATTATAATTTAACGAATCTATGAATTTCAGAAGTACCTATTTTGTTTTTAATGGTTTGCACGGAGGCTCGCTTTAGGAAATGGTTTGGAACCGCGACTAGTGCACAGTAATTAGTAATAACCTAATAAATAACTCCATTTATGCAATCGTTTACTAAGTGATATAATCCGTAATCCTACAACTGACTAGCAATAGAAAGTTCTAATGAAACCATTAATTATATTAAACCTAAATGATTGTAAATAAGAGAAAACTAAAGTAACGCTCGTAAATAATAGTTTACTGGTAACTTGGAGGTAGGTTACACAATAACCACTGGTTTACATCGAATAGCTGCGGTGGCCGCGACAACACGCGGCCATTGCTGGCTGACCACAGATTATAGACAACTTACAGTCGTAATGTAAAACATGCGACCGCGGCTGTTTGTAACTCATACGATGTTATTGTAATTATATTACACGGTAATAATGCTGAAGAGATCCGGCCATGCTGAGGCGAATTAAACGCGGGACGTGCTAATTGGTGATTCACTTGAATTTACTCGCCCGAAACAGGCGAATCGACACTCGACAAGAAAGAATATTTGAAAATATTTTTTCCCCTACATGCGTTAAATACGGGATAAAATGTTGTATGGCCGCTCGTCAGTTTTGCCAATGGGAATTCCAAGCGAGCGCACCGCTTGTTATTTTCAATAAAATGCCTGAAACTATGCTGATGTTACTGTATGCAGTCTAAAATAATTAGATGCATTTTAAAAGTGATAGTTTTAATTAGTTGCATCACAAACAAACCATTAATTTAGATAAAGAATCCGGTATCTCTCGGACGGTACGAGACGGGCGCGATACGACCGCACGACACGCGTAAATCACTCGCGGCATGTTAATGACCCGATTATTGTAAATATATCGTCATAATGATAATATATCGAGCGAGACTACATCAACCGCAGAGAACCTTACGTAATGTTTTAATAAGAATTTCGAAAAAGGGTACATAAAATAAGAGCCAAATTCTAGGAGGTTTTAGAAGATGCTGGAAATAATCCATACCTTTGGCGGCGAGACGTGATGGTGTGCGCAAAAACATAATTCGAAGATCAGTCAAGTTTACAGTTTGAATTATTACTCGCTTTAAGATTGTTTTAACTTTTTATTTCAGACAACAAAATAATGATTCAGAAGCATTAGCCCTTTGTCACTTCCTTAAACGATTGATCCCAGACTTCATGGAATCAATCAAAACTTTCAGATTAGGTCTCGTATCAAAAGTAATAAGTACCGGACCGGTAACTTATAACGACAGAACTTTTTCTTACTCTGTCGTGCATCTGTGCCGCGCAGGAATTGTCCGGATTCCACGGTGGGCTATATGAAATGGGACTGCGAGCTTAACATTCCGCTCTTACATTATAGGATGACATCATTATTACATACATTTGGTAATAACTATGATCAGAATTATGAGATCCAACCGCTGTTGATTAGACCAGACAATAAAACCGACGCGACATCCTACCTAATGATAAGTTCCTCCGCCTCTGGACATTAGCGGATATCTGCATTATAGTCTCATGTGCCCGTCGTTACATGTGCCAATCGCTTTAAACGAAATAGAAATTTGTACTAAGATAACAAATAATGATTATAAGTAATTCAGTTGCAGTACCAGGGACGCAGAGCAGCGAAGTGGTAACACCAATAACCAGTTGGAACGTAATATCTAATGTAATATGATATCCGAATCTGTGTTACGCGCTACTGTTCTACTGCGACATTATTATCTGTGGCTGGGGCTTGGTGTTGACTTACTGACGTGCTCTAGTTGTAGCGAAGGAAGTCGACTATGATGACGTATTACAAAAATTGTTTATTCGCACAACTTTTGATTATGTGTACAGTAGACATGGAAAAATCTGGACCTTAGCCTAGTAGTTGTAAGCTGACTGCTACGCATGGAGTCCTCGGTTCGATCCCCAAGTCTGGCATAGTGTTAGGGTCTTTTCAATAGAACTTGCTTTGTTAGCAGACGTAGCCAAAATTTGTGCGCGGTTGATGGCATAAACTCGCCCCTACGGTCTCTACTTTACTGGAACTTGGTTGACACGTAACTAGTCAAATGAGGACGCTAAACACTTCTGCCCTGCTTCTGCCTTCTTCCTATTCCCTGTAACACCATTATGTACCCATACTTGCAAAATAAAATATATTTTATCTTTATCTTTATCTTCATTACCATTCGGGAAATACAGGCGTTATACACATCTCTGCTACTCCTTCAGGGAAAACTGGCGTGATGTTACGTCAAAGTATGTCGTAAAACTTCATTTTGTAAGTGTAAGGGGAAATAAAACAACTACAAAACAAATCAAACCATCTCCACCACCCCCACATAGATGTTCCATGGCTGATGTGAACTATGTGTGTTCGTTTGATTACTTCCGATATTAATTAATTACTATTCTACTGGCGTTTATCAGTGTGTTGTGCACATTTAATAATTATTAATGTTTATATGATGGAGATTCATAATAATATTAATAAGTATAGCCACTCCTGTATGGTCATTAAATTTGTCGTCCCACAGATCACCCGCTAGTCCTTTAATTTTTGTCGTTTCACAGATCTCCCGCTAGTCCTTATAACTTTTGTCTTCACACAGATCACCCGCTTCCTTGTAATTTTTTGTGTTCCCACAGATCACCCGCTAGTCCTTGTAACTTTTGAAAGAAGACGCATTCGGTAGAGAGAACCAGATAGGGGTATCTGGTTCTCAGAAGTGAAACAAATTAAATACCGTAATCAATATATCAGCGTCGCGTTTAGAGTAGTGCCTCGTTTTGTCTCAAAATACAAAACGAGACAAAACTCTTCAAACTGCAATAAAGAATGTCTATAATATTAATAAACAGTCCAATAACTCACATTTACCATTTCGTTTTACTACGCGAGCCTTCATCAAATTATGTAAATGTGATAACATCATTACATGCCCTTAACTCACGGACACAGCCGACGACAGCCGAGCTTACACGAAGCGACATTCTTCCACCGTACTACCACGCTAGCACGGAACTAATCAGTCGGTAATGTTAGCGTTTTTATGGAGAACAAATTATTGGACAAACATTAGTAAAACGTAATGCACGTTTGAGTACAGAAGTACCACTTTAGGAATGGTATTATATTAAAATCCATTCTCGAGAAGGAAAAACAAATTATAAAAAGAATCGATAAAACAGAAACGTGATCATTGACTACGTTAAACTAAATTCTTCTTCGCTAGGTCTTACATAGTTCATAGAGATCTAAAAGAGATGTTTCCGAAAGAAGATGTCGAACAGCTGCTACGTTTCATGAATAGTTCTCAACGCCACGTTCATACAGAAGTGTGACGGTCTATAATGTGTCTTCTGTGTATGTTACATGGTGGCGATGGCAGTATGTCGGCGACACAAAGTGACACGCATGCCGCCGCTTTTTATTGGACACATTTACTTGGGGACACACTGCCGGAAAGTATATACAGTCGAGGCAGGCGAGACAGCAGCTCATGTGTAGCAAATTGCGCGGTGGTTATCACGTACAGGGCACGGTGAGATTGTTAGTCAAGGCGTTGCTGCCCTTCTTCGAGGAGCTCGGGTGGATCGAATGATCGATTTTCCCACCCGTATGCAAAATACGCGGTAGAGTTGCAAACACCGGCGCGTCTTACTAATACTAAGTTTATACAGAATCACAGCTTAGAATTCTTTTCAGTGTTAGTTGGAACTTTCCTAATCGTCATTAGCCTGTATCAAGTTAGCCTAAAGACGTTGAATCTTTAATTGAGCTCAATTATTGTTAGGTAAAGTTTTCGCCCGTATGTCACAGGCGGCACTCTCACACAGTTGGATTTACATCAAATTAACAACTATCTCCCGATAGAGACACAACTCGATACCGATACACCTGTCCCTTCCATATACTTGCCTACCACACATACCCACATATTTACTACTCTAAGAACTTTTATTACTTGTGAATATTTGATTATTTATATGTCTAGAGTGTCGCGCTACAATAGAACAAACACCCAAACTGTTTTATGCTGGTGTGCCTGACGGCTACGTCACACTCGCGTCACGTTAGCTATCATTGTGCTATTCCAGGGGCCTAAGTCTACTAATTTATAAACGTCACAATGGTGTCATAATGGTTAGTTTCTGACAGATTTGCCATACAAAAACTGTCAAAAACTAACCATTATGACACCATTGTGTCGTTTATAAATAAGTAGACTTAGACCCCAGTGTGCGTACATTTATCGGCTAACAGTTGGACACTATTTTTTTCAACGAGCTAGGAAACTTTTACTATCTATTTAGACATATTAATATCTTTGTTGAGAATGTAGCTTGTCAAATACCTTGCCAAATACCGAACTATTCCTCCTAAGCCTCTTGAGCTTTTAAGCCTAATACCTCTTAAGCTTTTTTCCATGGGATCAGGTGGAACCTAGATACTTAATTATATATATATTTGATTTGATTTGATATATAGAACGCCACATCTTTCGATCCAGCACGTTTCAGTCAACATTACCAATATTATCTGAACTACAAACCAAATATCGTAAATCGCTCCTAAACTGTAAAGGCCAACCTACAATATAGAATCCGTCGTTGTTCTCTCTGGTGGCGCCGCCTATCCGGCGATGTAAACATCTGAGCTACAACTGGTACCGTTGTACGACTTGTACTACAAGTGCTGGCGGTGACAAACGAGGCAGTACAGCGCATAGCTCACCCACTGTCCGCGGGAGTTACGTGGGAACTGGATTGTGAGACGATAGCAGTTGTAAGCAAGTTAATAGGTATGTGGTTACTGAAATAAAATTGTACGAAACTTGTTTCAGAAAAATAGCTACAGTACCCAACCATTGAGTTGAATGATGTCTTCCAAAGAAACGATGGATGGACTGTATGAAAGATAATAAATGACTAGAAAAGGGGGTGACTACTGTGAAGACGACTAATAGAGTTAGTATGGGAGAAGAAGACATGTTCTCCGACCCTAAATAAATTGGGATGAGGACAGGAGCCCGATGATGACCCGCCATGGAACTCTTGAACAGCACATCTTTTAAAAAAATGTTCGGCTTTATCGTCGCTATGTATGTGACAATATATTCGTAAAGTTCGATGTGCCATAACTAGGGGTCGGCCTTGAGGGCCTCCACGAGTGGCAATCGCTTTCAAAGCGTTTCGTATTTCCACAGAATTGACCTAAGCTTTTCGGTGGCTTATCTCGATCCAATTAATTTTTTACTTTTCTATCATGGTCTTCGCTGATAGAATGTCATTTTGTTTGGCCCTGTGGCCTCTTTGACCAAGGCTCAGATCGTTTAAGAGTGCACTAAACGAAAGGGAGGTTGTCAAATATGCTACTACTACTCCTGGCGCAATCTAAATACAATTAATTCCAATATTAATATTTGTTTCCTCTCTCTTTCACTATCCATAAACAAGCATTGTGTAGTTTTTCCCCTTATTCAAAGTTTCATAGAAAACGCTATAATTTATGAGCTGTCCGCGTCATGTCCGTACGGTTGGCGGGTGATTATAAAATGAAAACTAACAAAGGCGTGCGCTAACGAGCGCCGTGTACTACACAGTACACAGGTACACAATACAAAAGTACATAGAGTACACAGGTAGGTAGAAACTCGATAATTGGTGAGCTTATGCACTAGTGGACAGAGGGGTAGGCGGGGAGTCTTACTTTAACATTCTACAACGTGTCCAATTAGCTAAATGTTTTGAGGCCTCAGGCTGTGCAGTGATTTTTGGCACGCAATGGATGGATGAGATTGGCTGTGGTTCGAGCTAAGTTTATGTTAGTTTTTATTAAGTACATAGTAAAGTGCTGTGACGAGAATATTAGGAGTATGTCAGGGATTAGGTGAATTTAATAAAAAAAGGACATAATACACTGCCTTGTGGAACACTAGTTTTCAAAATTGGTAGTTATCGATAAGGTATCAATATTAGTTGATGGCTCCTGCACTAAATAATCCAAAGCGAGTGTACCATGATGCCGCGGAGCGAGTGTGAATGGGGCGGATAAAGCACCGATTAATTGGGCCCACCGTGCGTGGGACGCAGGAGTGATACTGCTTCTATAGACTCATTCTTAGTCCGATATATATTATATGGAGTAGTTGGTTAGAAAGCCATAATTTGATTTTAATTGCCCTTTGCAGCCGTTAATTTAGACCATAAACTTTGTGACTGTCATTACTGATAATGTGCGCGTCTCATGACGACTTATATCTCTGCTAAAACAAAGTGAACTAACTTTTGTTTATTTTACACATTGCGTCCTAGAAATCTTTCTATAATCTGTCATTTTGTTTTCCTTTCATTCCATTTCTACAATGGTCATGCTACACGTGCAGATCTAGATGCATTATCTAATCAGAGGCTTGCTCATTCGTGATACATTATTTTTAATCCATTACAAATGAATAAGTCTTCAATTTATGTACAGTCGCTTGAGTGAGGTTCGAAGTGATGGTACAGAATACCACTACCGCAGCGTTTTTAGGATCATCGCCTTGTTCACTGAGCACCTTTAATACGATACAAAACCAGAACATTAATAATAATATTAACATGAGTACTGTCCGAGTGCCCGACTTGGGTTAGATTGGACGACGGCTCGTTTTCAATTTATCCCCAATAGCAGTGGCCATCAATTAGTAGTCTCGGCGCTAATTACGAAGCTCATAGATAACTGTTATCAGTGCGTGGGAGAACCGCAACTATAGTCGGAACACTCCTGTCACAGTCAGCAGGGTATGCAGAAGTATCAGTCAATAACTTAAAAGATCATTCTACCATAATTATTCATAGATTTAGATCATATACCATACCAAACGGCTAAACATACGTACCCTTAATGAGCCTATAAAGTTCCCATTGCGGGGTCTCATGCTCTCTTCGCGAAGGAGCGGGTGGACGTTGCATCACAAAAAAAAATTGGCTTTGACGGCACGAAGTTTTCGTAAAACTTGTCGCGGTAGATGCCGATAGTATTAAGCCACGATTGCTCTAAGGTTTTAACTATCAGTGCCTCACATGGCCGTCTGATCTTTGTGCAGGCTGATCTTTCTGCTCCTCATGCTACATGTACCTCAGACGCAGGCGCCTGCCGCAAGTCAGACACCAAGCCCACCTGAGTTACAGTAATAGTGTTACAATAACTATCGTTCATTATCATACAACTGGAAACTTGGATTTATGAGCGTGAGTGTCAGCACGTGCTGTATTGTGTTGAGTCTGCGAGTGAGCAATGTGGAATAGTCATTACGTATGAAAGTGTTGAAAGCGCCGCGCATGCGCCTCATAACAACTTAACATCACGCCCGCCTGTATTCCCCGAAGGAGCAGGTTTAAGTCCCATGTAATTGGGGGCGATCCTCATTCCATCAAGCAGGGACCAGCTTCTAAAAAAATCTTATTGTAAATCTCAATAACTCAACCAGACCCGTAAATCGAACCCGACTCCATGCTCGGCAGTTGCGTTCACCACCACTAGATCTAGAGAAAGTTTTCACTAGCTACAATATCGTCGTGAATACCTGAGGGTGAGAGCCTTACTTTTTCCACGTACTTAATGTTGATGCCTATACATCCTACCGGCAAAGGCGCGTGGCGGCGGCGCGGCGTGGGTAACACCGGAGTCGCGATTAATCGCGCGATTGTCGCGAGTTATGTCTCCTGTCCGTTTGTCGAGCGATTTTTGTATTGATACCGAACATGAGTAGTAGCTACAACTGGAGTCGTTTATCTTCATATCAATATGTCAGAAGCTGACTAATGTAATTCCAAGGAGCAGCGCGGTTTAAACCTGAACATTACGAAACACTAGACTAGCTCAGCAGTCAACTGTGAGGTAAACGATCATAAACATGAGAATTGAGAACCACTATCTTGACTTCACGTCAGCTATTACTTAGATTCGTATTTGTTAATCGAAAAATTGAATAAGTAGTCAAGCTTGTATTCTAGTTTTTGATTCGGTAACAATCCAAGCCCGAGCGACCGTTCTGTGCCCTTTGGGATAAGATCAGGAGGATGCTGAAGATGATGATGATTTGGAATTATTCTTACTAAGTAATATTGCGTCTTGTTTATTTCAGGCAGACTTGTGCCATACTTAAACCTAATCCATTGTAATAGGCGCCATCACGTGCTGAGATCGACAGGCAACAAGTATTTCCGGTGTACGGAGAATTTCTCAGCAGGAAAACTCAATAAAACTTAGCCGTATCTGACAATCGAGCACAGAGCCCTAACAAGGGAAGTGCCTGCGGCCGTCACAGACGACTAAGCAGTTTAATCGTATAATAATGTGCGCCATAAATAACATAATCCGCTGTGACTTGGAGCAGGAATGAGTTTAGAAAGTATTCCCGTAGTGTACCGGCATCGATATGATTATAATAATACGCGATCAGGCACGTTGGCGTCGTGTAAACAAGACATTACTCAGTTACCGGGGCCGGGCTGTGCCGTGCCTTTGTTGGAAGTTAGAGTTGTGCGGCAGAGAGTGAAATCATAAACAAGAGCCATTTATTCAAATTAGGCTCAGAATCAGCACTTTTTCAACGTCATAATTAAAAAAGACAGTCCCTCAGAACGCCCGCCCTCCACCACTTCCTAGTGCTTTAGCTGGGAAGAAGAAGTGGCGCAACGAACTCACTTCACTTAGGAGAAGTTTGTTACATACAATTCATGTCAAATTATTTGACTGGCTGGTGCTTGTTACATATTTATGTCCGGCCATCATCATTCTCCTGAGATAAGGATAGAAGGAACCAGTCACCTCACAATAGTCACTATGTCATGAGGCGAGAATTAATAGCAGCCCGGAGTTTGTATTTGTGTCCGGTTGATGGCAATAGGCTCGCCCGCTGTTATATGGTATTAAAACAATAACTGGCGAAATGTGGGTGTACTGTAGGTACACCTCTGCTGTACCCTTCGGGGACTACAGTCGTGATGTTATGTGACGTTCAATAACGTAAGCTCTGTTTGTTGTTATGCAATTCTGTCTGATACAAAACAAACTTAATCTTCAAAAGTTATTATTCTTAATCCAGTGTTAAGACAATGGACTATAAAATGTTACTACTTAAGGACGTTAACTATTTGAACACGTGTATTGTTCTTTTCGCAATTTATTTGTCTGAAATCCCTTACCCAGAAATACAGCTAGAGTCACAATAAATTAATTACATACAGTGCAGCACTCAGTCTAATAACTATTATTGTCTCCCCATTGTTTCATCGCGTCATCACTTACCATGTCACAGTGGTAAACGCGAACTTATCAAATAGAACAGCAATTACTTTCAACAGCCAAACGTGATACTGCAATCATTATATTGTACGACACGATCACTTACAAATAACATGTTCATTGAACACGACCTAAAGACCCTCCCTCCACCCTTATATAAGAACGCAAAACATGAACCAGACATTAATATTGTAATGCGAACCAGCCCTAATAATAGAGCGCACTGCACCTCCCACTACTTGTACCTACGTAGCGCATCGTGGTCGTCCCGGACACAACTCCAATCCGAGCCATGTTAATGAGTGGCTCGAATTCATATGCAAATGAAACGGTTCGTAATTTTTACTTTATTGATGTAAAAGTCAATAACATTCTGATTTAGTATGTTACTAATGAGGGAACGGATGATAATGTAACATTCTGTTAATGAATGTGGCTTTGATTTGACAACACATTCCAAGGATATTTACTGTTAACATTGAGATCGTCGGTATTGTTTACTGTGTTATAACATAACATAGCACCACGCTGTATTCCTCGAAGGGTTAGTACACCCACATTTCTCTCGTTATGTTTTAGTGTTATGTAATATGTATATTGCTATCAACCGGAAACAAATCCTGACTCTGGGCTGCTGCTAGTAAAAAATTCCAGGTCGAAAATCCCAATAACACTGCGCGACCCGGGAATGGAACCCGGGACCTCATGCTCAGCAGAAGCACCTGCTACCACTAGACCAACGAAGCAGGCTGTGTTATACTGACGTAGACTATCGTGGATATGTAAGGAAATTATTTGTGTACAGTACTTGAAAATTCTTTAAGCCTTGTAAAAACATTCATAATCGCCATGCACAGTAATGCAGCAAACTATTCGCACGTCAATATTGACGTCCATCAAATCGATACAAAAACGAACTTCGCTCAATCTATGTGCGCTAATTAAAATAGTTTCCTCTAGACATAAACTTCTAATTAGACCTAATAAGGAAAGCTAACCAGATCGAATCGTATTATATCGCACATATGTGGACAACCGCGTGACCACAGTATACCTACTACCTACATATAGGCAGTGGTTCATTTCCTTAGTTTGAAGGTTCATTTTACATTTACAGAATCGTCAGATGGATGCAAATACTTGTTAAACAAGAAATCTTTATTTAACACTAAGTTAAGATCAATTAAATTAATCTCAGTCTTAAATAATTCTTCATGTAAGTACCTATTTATTTTAGCTCCACCCATGTCGATGTCTACAAACACGCCCACGCTGGTCAACAGTTTAAAGTTAGGCTGTGCTGTGGCGCAGCACGACGTTTCATTAGCAATCATTTATTTATTCTCGATTTCACTCACTGTCTGCCAATCAATGTTACTTTCCCACACGACGGACGTCTCTCAAGAGTCTCAAGTCGTACTGAGTCGTACACCACCCCACATTGCTGATACACTAATGAACTACACACCCACACTACTAAAACCTCTAAGTATTTTTATGCAATAGAGGTGCATGTCCCGTGTGTTTCTCGTGTGGTCGTGTGGCAGGTCGTCTGTTTCATTAATACATCGTCGGTAATACGCGGTGGCAATTACCGCGTTGGCGCGACATCGGGTGCTAATTCCCCGGCGCCCACGCGGTCTGCGCGACAGCGCACCGCGCCGCGCCAGTGCGAACAATGCCTTATTAATCACGCGCTCAAATACACTGCGCTATGATAATTTGTGATGGCAATACACAAGTATAGACATACAGTTTGTTAGAAAACTTGTTAATTCCTGTGATTGCTTTGAAAGTGAAATGTGACGGGTGACGGCGACGGGACTTAACGGTGAGTAGCTGTCCTAGTCATTACAATGATTAACGGTCTCATGTGAATATTAGGCATAGCGTGTGCTATGTGTATATGGCGCTAATTTGAGACACTCAAAGTCTCGAGCTCAGGACGTATTTAGAGCTCTAAAATGTACTTAAATAACAGTAAATGCAGCATATTTTACTAAGTACTAACTTTAGTTGAGAATCGCACCTCCATAGTTATTAACAACAAAACCATCATAATCCAGCCTGCGACATCCGCTGCACTGACATACACAGACCTCCCCCAAGCATCGCCACATCGACCGGTCCTGTGTTCCCGCATACAGCGGTTTCCCCCCACTTTGACCATGCTATCGATCCACCATGTCCTTAT
This sequence comes from Eupsilia transversa, assembly GCA_914767815.1. Lineage (NCBI taxonomy): Eukaryota > Metazoa > Arthropoda > Insecta > Lepidoptera > Noctuidae > Eupsilia > Eupsilia transversa. The sequence continues at coordinate 11,986,681 of OU611896.1, forward strand.
CGACATAGATAGAGAATTAATTAATGGAAATTGTGTTACACACATAGGAATTCGGATTACATGGCAACCGTTACAAGTGCACCAACACAAACCTATATCATTATACCTAGTCAAGTACATAGTACCTACATGCTCAGCTAATGTCACGCTCACATTAACATTCCCTGCGTTTGATGGACAGGAAGCGTGTTTGTTTGTTTGCAATGCTGAATAATTGCGGCGCGCGATGTCTGTGCGGAACCACGCTCTGGCGCCCGCGCCGCGCCGCCACTGTGGGAGTGCGGCCTAGAGTCTGTTCTGGAAGTATCTCATGAAAAGGTAAACAAATCAATCAGAAAACCTGCCTGTGGGTACCAATTTGTAGTGCCCCTTACACACTTAAACCCAAAATTCTTATCTTAAAAATTACTTATTAGATGTTTTACATTTGACAATAAACGTAAATTTTAATCATTTTTGTCGATAATTGCTCAGTTACAATCTAATCATGTTTAATCAAAGAATAGTTGTTGTAAAAAGTGGTGATAAATGAAACCTTCTAAATACAGATGAATATGTTACTAATACCTTTTAGTGAGTAGGTATACAATTCCGTAAGAATTAGTTACTTACTTTTGGAACAGACCATACAGTGACATTGTGTGTGATGGACAATGGACGCCGCAGGCTTAGAGAGGTTAATGTGCAGCGAATTAGTGAGGACAGTCATGAGTGACTATCCTGTGTTCTACTTTAACGTAGAAGTATTAACACATTACATTTTTATTTTCACATTTTGCCACTTTTTTGGCACTCGGCAGAGCAGGCACATATGAATGTGTATGGCACTTTTGAATGTCAAAGTTTACAATAAAATGGAATTAATCCTATTTTCCCCTTCTCAAAGGTAATTCGTATAATATTTTGTATTATTAAGTTTAAACCGGGCACAAATCCAGGCTGCTACGGAATAAAACGTGATAGAAAACCCTAAAGAAACCTAGCCTCAAGGGCAGCAGTTATGCTTTGCCAACGAGATATATTAATTAGGACCTGTTTCTCTTTTTCAGAGTAGCGGTTTGCGGTGGGTCGCTGGGCGCGGCGCTGGTGTGTGCGCGCGCGCCGGGCCTGACGGAGCGCCAGCGCGCCATGTGCCGCCAGTCGCCTGCCGCCGTCGCCGCCATCGGGGACGGACTCAGGTAACCAACAGCCATTCAGACGCCTACACAAATCAAACAAGGGAACGTGGAACTTTTCCTTATAATTAGGCGAAGAATCAGCACTTTCGTAACGTCTAAAGTTACAAATGATCTATCGTTAGCAACATCCACCCTTTACCACCACTTTTTGGGTTAAGTACCCAAAAACGCCAAATCATCACCCAGAAAACATAAGTGTTTTCTGGGAAGAAGAAGTAGCGCACATGCATCTTCTCTTGTACCCATGGAGCTAATTAGACTCGCTTCTTGTATAAGCATCTTAAGTAAACTTTCTAAGGCTTTTGATACTGTTGATCACAATCATTATGCTGAATATTAAATTCTAGTTTTAACGAAGTTTAGTGTTCGAGACCAACGAAGTGTAGAACTTTTGAACACGAAGTCCTTTAACAAGATAATATAAAAGTAAAGACATTTTTAACTTTTGGGAAACCCTTATACAAATTGGTGTGCCTCAGTATTCAATATTTGGACTCTACCTGTAGGTGCATTCCTTATAATATAAATAATTTAGGTATCTACACTGAATAAAAATAGTATCCCTGAAGGTTCGACCGGAAACATACTATCATGAATAAAAGCTTAATAAGAATAACAGAACATTGCCACCTTGACGCGAAAATCAATTTAAGCTAAGAATTCGTTTAAATAAATGGATGACAGAAATAAGCACCTTTTAATAATCGTAGTGTGGCGTAAAGATTACACCTCTCGATAAACCGATTAACGATTTATTGGCCACTTACACTTAATGGGAATTAATTCACAACCAATAAATATTCTCTATAAAATCACGGTATTGGGCTAGGCATCATCAATTCAAACTGCAAAAGATAAAGTAGGTTTTAGATTCTTGCTTAATTTTTTTATAAAATAACAAGCTAACGAAGTGTGCTAAGATGGGAATTCGCATCGGTAAAAATCGTCATTTTTGCCGATGCTAATTTTGCGAACTTTCATAAATACTTTCGTCCCCTATTCAACCCCTTTAGGGGGTGAACTTGTGCAAAATACCAATAATAAGCAATTGTGCAATTTTTTTAGGGTGTGCATTGTCTGTCAGAGAATGAATTTAAGATTTTTATTAAGTAAATTTATAAAATGAGCTCTACAACTGTAATCGGATTTATCGAAACATAGTACATTAAAGGCTCGTACACATTGGCGCGACAAGTCGCGCCAGTGTGTACGAGCCTTGATAGTTATTTCTGTCATGTATGAATCTCTGTTTACCCGATGAGGGCCAGAGGCTGGAATAATTAAAATACATCATTAATAAATATCCTTGAACCATCAATCAATACTCCTATACAAGTATGGTGTATAGTTATAGTGTATCTCGCTTGGAGCCCCGTTGATATAGCCTCAACAGGTCATCAATTATCGAGTAACTGGACAACGTGATGTCACTGAACATCCTTAGGACCATGCCAGATGGAAAGCGAAACGAAGGCGAGTAAAATCACAAGAAGCTCCCATCAAAATATCTGTACTAAGTTTTACAGAAAGAACACCATAATAATTATAAAAAATAGTTTTTTTTTAAATAATTTTTCAAGAAATATTTAAATAAGTATGTTTTAAATATGTACGAAAAATAAAAAAATATAATAAAATCCGGAGTCTCATGTAATCTATTCGATATATTGTGTCCGTCACACGACGTTTGCTCCGGATTTTTTAATTTGCCGATAAATCGAAAAAACGATATTTGAATGAACAGCTAACGTTTTGTTTGTTGTCTACTCCGTCGTTCAGCATGCGCCTCGCTGTCTGTGTGTTTCACTTAACGCATTGACAATAACTTCACAAACCCAAGACAATAGAGCGGCTAATATTGAACATGTACATTACCCGTTTGAGGTGGAATTTTGCATTACAAGCTGGGAAACCCATCGGTTTGTAGGTTACAAGTTACAAGCAATACGAAAACAGTGTGTTGTATTTTGAAATATTTAGGTTTGTCTGAATAACCTAGATAGGTTTATTGTAACATTGATGTTTACTGCTGCCAAGATTTAACGAAATTCTTCTTTCAGCTAATAGCCCATAACGTATCTTATTAATACGTGACGTCACATTACGCCTATTTGCCCCGAAGGGATTGGCAGAGGTTTACAATACACCTTTATTTCGCCAGTTATGTCTCATAGAGGGAACGAAACTATTTCCATGAACCAGGCAAAAATCCCGACCTCAGGCTGCTATTGAGTAATCCTATAATAATATATGTTGCTTTATATAAATACTGACTTCTGCCCGCGACTTCGTCCGCGTGAAATTTCTTGTTTCCCGACCCACCGCGACGCATAGCATCGCCCGTCCGCGCCTTAACTTCGTTTTCACTTAGCGTTCTTTCTGACTTTTTATCTATTTGCTCGGCTCCTAAGGGTAGCCTATAGCCCGTCGCGTCGTCAAGAATTAAAATGAATCAAATGCAAAACGAATTTTTCAAATCCGACTGGTAGTTCCAGAGACTAGCGCGTTCAAACAAAGCTGCTGGGGAGTTTTTTGCGCCACTTCTTCTTCCCAGCTAAAGCACTAGGAAGTGGTGAAGGGCGGGCGTTTTGGGGGACTGTCTTATGTAATTTTGACGTTCGAAAAGTCCTGATTCTCAGCCTAGTTTGAATAAATACCTTTTGATTTTTTCAAACCAACTCTTCAGCTTTATTATTCGTATTAGTATAGATTTTTGTGTTCACAGGATGGCATACGCGGAGTGTCGACTACAGCTGGCGGGGCGGCGCTGGAACTGCTCCGGCGTCGGCGATGGACACCACTTCGGACACGTCATGCCCATCGGTAAGTTCATCACTATTTAGCCGAACAATCCTTCACTGGACATTGGCCTCCCTCAAGTCAGCGAATTCCGGCAACCATACAGTTGGACAAATCTAGGAAGCAAGATTTCAACGACTGAAAGATGAAACACGCCATATAAGGACCATTCGTTTGATAAAAATAATTATAGATTTTTTCTCCGTAGGATCATAGTGAAAAATTCGCTCTAGAAGTAAACCCTTAAACTCAATTACCGGATAGAAAAACGATAGAATGTAGAGTGACACAAATCTTAAATTCTAGAAAATGAATAAAAGGTAGTAAGAGACCACCCAAATAATTCGAAATATCGGAACGTTTACGAGTATTTGAAAGCAGACAATAAAGCAAGGATCGAATCTAGGACAAACCAGTTCTGTTTATAGTAATAAGTAAATCGAACAAAACAAAAGCTTGTAGTGATGTCATCGAGGCTATTCATCTCATTTGGAAACATCCAAATACAAAGCCGATTAACTTCGGAGCTTAGCGTAACTAAGTATTATTACAGATCGTATACATTCATGATTTTTCAATAGATCATTATAATTTTGTTAATAATCGACGGACAGGATGTAGGAAAGATATTGACTACGTTAAATCATCCAAATTCCTTGTATCTAGTCCAAAGATATTATTAACATAATATTAAACGACAAATAGGATTTCAATATCAACATAGAAATAATTTTCGCACAAGTTTCGTCATCAATATAGAAATTATTATGGCATTACAAAATCATAGACAAAATTTATCGTCAAAATCATACAAATCTGTGGCCACCAGAGACAATAGATAACTTTAATCTTTGACCTATCTCGAGTATTTGTTACTATATGTTATAACATTGTTAGTACCGTGTTATATGTTTGTATCGAGACAAATTAATGATGTTGGATACGGTAATACTATTAAACTATTAGATTAATGATCGCCGATCGACGCACGATTACATATTATTATATTAAACAAGCTGTATTATCCTATAATCTCAACGAGGACTTATTAGCTACAACTTGATTAATAGTTTCCTGTGAACTCACATAAATAAATAAAGTTTCTTATAATGAATGTGATGATACAGACGCTGAGTTATGTGAATGATATGCTATTGCATCTATAAGTTTTATTAGTTTCGGGGATTTAGGTATAACAGAAGCCGAATAATTTATTGTTGAATTTGAAATCATTAACACGTATCCAGCTCAAAAATCATTCTGCAAACGTGATCTATGGGGAACTGGTAAAAACCTGCCTGTGTGTCTTTTATTTCCTCAGGTTTAGGAACCATTATCAAGGTTTTTTTTGCTTTATACGCACAACATTCTTCAAAATAACAAAGTCGCTTTTGACGGCTGTCTGTGTGACCTTAGATCTAAACCCCACAATGGATTAGATGCTGTTTTCACTAGGTATCACTTTCAACATTTTTTCTATTATCATTTAACATACCTACTTAGATAAGATATAGGACAGAAATCTCTAAGTTTTGACGTGTCGCCATTGTCCGTACGAAGAAGGGGCAGGTCTGTAGTGTTGCCATACGGGTAAGTCAGTTGTTTTGATTGATTCTAATAGCCATATAACTGCCGGCATTACCAAGCTTGCTGAATGACTGATCGAAATTAAATTGTTCGGCGACTGTGACCTCATAAACATATTTGAGTGATCACAAAGGTACACTTATAATCAGTATAACATCACGCCTTGTTTCCTCGAAGGGTTGGGCAGAGGTGTACCTATAGTACACCCACTTTTCGCCAGTTATGTTCAAGTCCCATGTAATAGGGGGCGAGACTATTGCCATCAACCGCGCACAAATCCATACCCATATTCATACAAAATCAAGAAATCATGAGCAATGTGAACCAAACTGCTTTTTGTCATTTACAAATCGTACCTGTGTATTATAATGGCTTGGTTTTTGTCTGCATGTCGTCTGGGCTGGCTCCGAGGGGAATGGCCGCCACCTAAGAATAGTAATGCAGTATTAATTGGCCCTCACCAAACAATCATATTTATATCGAAAACGCTCGCGATCGATATCTTGAAATATTGCCATCTAAGTGTCCAAACGTGAGATAAGCAATGAATAGATTTAGAACGGACTAAATGCTAATGTCGAGATTATGGCCGGAAAATTAATTGATTTTATTACTTTACAATGTGTAGATTGTAAACTTAACTACCGAAACATTTAAAATAAACAGACAGACAAATCATTCATGTTTTTATTGCGATAACAAGGATTCATTTGTAATACTCGTTATAGAAATTTCAATACGATAATTGGATATAATAAATTAGTTTGAAACTATAACGCATAAACATTGATGATATTTTTGAGTTATTTACGACAGACGCACCCAAATAATTGTATATTCATAACACATTTAGTATTAGAATATTAATAAAATGCGAATGTTTCACTAATCAATCAGTGGAGACAAGAAAAGAATAAACTACCTTTCACTGCAGCTACAGAACATATTGATTCGTTAAATAAAATTAAATTAAAAAATCATACAAATGATAACTTTAGAAATCATAAATAATTTCATCCGGGATTTCGGACCCATTCCAGAAAATAATGAACTACTAGACTATAATAGAAATTAAGGTTACCTACACAAATAAAACGATGGATATGAAAGGAATTACTTTAGGAAAAGTATAATATTCTAAGTCTATTCTATGACAATGAAAAGACCAGACACGACTGCATTAAAACTTTTTATGATAGTGAGAGATACACATAGTACCATAAGTGTCGTTAATAAATGAAGAGATCTCATAGAAAAGCTACAGAACATTTTAAAACGTCTACAAAATGAACATTTCAAGTAACGGGTAAAATGAAACAGATAGGTATATTATTAAATAGGATCATTCCATGTTTGCCAATAATTAGACCTGAGGATGAACAAGAGAATAGATAGATAGAATACTCTTTATGTACACTATACAAGTTACAGATATAAATGTACAAAAGTTACATAGGAATGTTAAATGTTATAGACAAAAACTATACACTTTGGATATGGCATACATTATAAGGTAGGTTTACAAAATTAACGTTTAAAAAAAAGTAATAATACTAAAAGAGTTTAAATTACCACTGCGTTCTGTGGAGAGAGAGGGTGAGTTGTGAGTGAGGTGTGTGTATGTTTCGATGTGACTGGTTATTACATGATACCCAGTCACATACACAACATCACAAGCGCCTTCGTCCGCTATGTACTCCATGTCTATACAACGAAATGGGCCAAGAAAAGGGGATCTAACAACTTAAAAATCTAAAGAGAACAAAAACACTGGCTAGAAAATTACGACTATGAGGAAACGGAAAATCAATTTGGCAGCATCTTAAGTTGTTAGATCCCCTTTTCTTGGCCGATTACGTTGTGCAGACGTGGGGTACATAGTGGTGTTTACGAAGACGCTCTTGGTACCTTCAAAGGCACCTTTCAATGCTTTTGGATGAGATAGGGAGACTCGGGATGGATTATCGGCGGTATCCTCACAGGCATTCGTAAACAAAAATAGACGCTTTTCTAATATTTTATACAGTGTGCTAAGTACAGAGATGGGTCGGTATTTGCCAACAAGATCCTTGTCACAAACCTTAAATATAGGAGTGACGGCCACTTTCTTAAATGTGACAGGAAAAGCACCGTGAGGGAAGCAAATACTGCAGAAATGTTTTATTGGAACTGCATTTTTTTTTTTTTGTATGTTAGCGCGAATATTGTCTAAACTAGGAGCACTGCCTTTCTTAAGACCTCATATCACCTGCATAACTTCGTATTCGTCTGTGGGAGAGAATACCATCGATACTATACTATTCGAATACTACTACTCGAAGAATACTATTCGATTTCAGTGCTTGTCTTGATAGAGTTCCTTCATCCTGCTTGAGTTTACTTTGAGTAGTATTTGCCAGATCCAATTGATGTAAAGTATCTGATAACTTTATTAAGAGAGTCGGCGGGTATTGGAATCTATTGGATATATTTAATTTTTAAGTTTAAATTATTGTCGTATGGTCTTCCCCACATTTAAAAGCAAAAGTTTATGTTCTCTGCCACTCGACCAATCAGAAACCAATAAAAGTACAACAAAATAATCGAAAGTCAAATAAAAGTGTCAATTCCCGCTCGGCCGGTATCACACCCACAACAGCGCGAGATTTATGCCCGCCGCGTCATTGAGCGACGCTCCACTGCATAACGAGAGTCCTTCACACCCCACGGGACACACACGTCCGTCATGACATCATGTCATCAAGAATCATCAGTGATGAATAGAGTGCTACAAGGATATTTTGACAACTGAATGACATTGACAGGGGGATTTCGTGAAATAGTCACAGAAATTGTCGTGACAAAGCAAACGATTCTGACCACGCGCCAAAAGAACTTTTTAGTGTTGCAATGCTATACAATTTCTGTGACTATTTCATGAAATCCCCCTGTCAATGGCATTCAGTTGCCAAAATATCCTTGTAGCACTCTGGCCGCGTGGCCATTTTTTTTCTAAACCGCAGCGTTATTTATGACGTTTCTTCAAAGTTGGAGACCGCCGCGGTCGTGACGTGTCGTGCACTCATCGTGCAATGCCCGATACGACGCGTGGGAGGAGCTTTATTGTCTTACTGCTAGGACCAATTAGGAAGATTTTAATAGCGCCGTCATCTGTCACTGCAGCTAAATTGGTGAAGTTTATTGTGACAATACGCTTTCAGAATTACTGAAGCCAGCAATTAACTTTGGTTCTAGGATTTTAGCATTAGAGAAAAGCATAAAGTCTTAGAATTAACGGTGATGCTTTGAGAATGTTTTGTATTTCCCATGGCATTTCGAGACATAGTTAGCAGAATTATTATTTAAGCAATACACATGTTAGGGTTGTGCCAATTCTCGCCGTTGGAGACAATTGTGTCTCATTTACCCTAACACATTGCTTACTTTGACACTAGCGTCGTAGTCTAGCGCGCTGGTCGCCGGTGCCGGCGGCATGTCCCACATCGTCCTCTCGCGTCAATTAAACAACGCTCGTTTACTTTTTGTATCGCGCAGTAATTGTGCTGAGCTGTTTGACAGGTTGATCAAAATGATTGAATTTTTTTTTGTAAAAAAGTATTTACAGAATAATAATCATTAAAATCATCCATACAACTTTTGAGGTATAAGGAACAAGGTGTAAAGTTTACTCATCCTGTATTGAAAAGGGAGGATCCTCCGACAAGACGGGTGTTGTGTTTGGCGGGCAATTGCCCAAGGATTGATGTCGGATAGTCGATAGTAGATAGTGACATTTCACCGGGCTCGACACCGTGACAGAGCATAATACGCGGGGAAAAAACAGTAAAAACATCTGTCACTCAGCGATACATTCAAAGGTCTCGTGAGATTTATTTATACATTTTTACTTTAACGTAAAACGGATAGGTATCCGCTTATTACATCAGTTAAAGAAAATAAGACAAAATTCATACACTCATCTCACAGAACTCCAGACGGCATCACATGATCGTCTTCCATTCGTCCCCAAAACCTTCAACGTCGGGTTTAGCGTCCAACAGAGCGTTGAGCGTAACAATAAGACATTCGACCATTATATTACGACGACCATGTACCGTGCGTAGCGTTGTCACGGAGTATTGTCCGTTGAAATGTCACAAATGTGAACACAGCTTTAGTAAACGTTGCCCGACAATCACACACCGCACTCGATGTTACTCTGATTGCTGTGCAAGCCGTCGTAATAATATTGAGCCTGTTTATAGTGGACAGTGCAAAGTAACGGAGACGGATCAAGAAAGACATCCCTAGGTAATAATTGTCGGATGTTAGATACAGAAATCATTTATAATATGCAACACAGGAGAAGAAACACAAAACCACAATTGAATGATAAACATACTTTAAATAAAAATGCAGCAATAATATTGTACCACCTACCAAAACCTTAAAATGTTTGTTAAGTTATAGACGTCTTCATCTTCTTCGCGCAGCGTTAGAAGTTAGTTTGTTAATGTTAAATGTGTATAAGACTTATAATAACGTAGTTCATTATGTTTTAACGAAATATGTTGTTACTAGTCGGTTCAACGCAGTTGCTTATAATTTTACACATTCGAAACATGATGGCACTAGGACCTCTTCCTATATTCAATTAATACGTGTTATCGAACACGCACTCCTACTAATTGACTGCTAGGCGCGTCGTGAGGTGTTGTCAGCAGATACAACGTGGTTCCGAAGCGTGTTGCGCGTGTAAGACGCTGATAACTGGTGATAAGCGGCGCGGAAAGGACGACATGCTCCAACGTGTTGCGGCGATAACGAGCAACGTAATATTGATTTACATGTTGAGGAAATAAAGACATTAGTGTGAGAAACATTGTGTGAACACGCAAAGTAGATAAACAAAACTTCACAAAAATAAGTCAAACTTGGGAACTTTCGTCAACATTATAGGTTCCCCCTATATCATCGACATTATAGGGGGAAGGATCTCAAAATCTATCTAGCATTAATCTGCCTTTAACAATTATTTAGTTTTTTAAAACCATAGACAGTTGGAATGATTATTTGTTTGTGTTAGTGAATGAAATGTGTTCACTCTGACAGTAATTATCTCCCATGAGAACAATGAGGCGAAGCCCACATCGATGCCCCCAAGCAATAAGTCGGTAATGTGCTATTATGGACTTTTTATTGTTATGTCAAATTCGGAACCTATGAGTTGGGATACATCTTAGTAATTTATTTCACACTAGCTGCTGCCCGCGGCTTCGCCCGCGTGAGTGTCGGAAATTACCCCATACATCCCCATGGGTTTTAAGTATAAATATTGAGTTTCGAGTTAATCGGACAGCGCGTTAAAATTCTTCCATACAAACACTGACACCCCCCAATCCCCCTTTAGGGGGTAATTTATAAAAACAAAAAACTACAAACTTTATAATTTATTTAGATAACTATTCGTGCGAAGTTTCATGTTTATTACCTCAAGGAATAAGATTTTTCATACAAACTTTCATCCCTTATTTTACCCCCTTGGGGGTTGAATTTCGAAAAATCCTGATACACGTTATTCTTAATTTTTGGGTTTAAGTATAAATATTGAGTTTCGAGTTAATCGGACAGCGCGTTAAAATTCTTCCATACAAACTTTGACACCCCCCAACCGTAGGGTAGGATACTTTTCCGGGATAAAAAGTACCCAGTGTGGTGCCCAGGATATTAAAGAATAATTATACCAAGTTTCATCGTAATCGAACCGGTAGTTTTTGCGTGATACCTGAACAAACAGACAGACAGACAGACAGACAGACAGACAAAAAAAAAATTAATCACACTTTTGGGTTCGGTGTCGGTCTAGTAACACCCCCTGCCATTTATTTTTTTGATATTTTCAATGTACAGAATTTTCACTTCTACAGATTTATTATAAGTATAGATTTTTCGTAGTGATATTTACGAAGATATCATGAAAAACACTTATATTGTAGGGAAATTAAAAAACGAAATTATGTCGAGAAAAGTATCTTTACGTATCAATATGCGAACAAAACTAAATGTCTTAAGTTCTCTTTACCAAATGTACCCCAAGTAGGTCTAAACTTAAAACTTGATGGCAAAAAACTAGATGCAATTACAGAAACTGTGTTTCTAGGAATTACTCTAGATTCTAAATTGCAATGGGGTGCCCACATTAGAGCTCTTTCAGGTAGATTAAGTTCAGCTGCATTTGCAGTAAGAAAAATAAGGCAGTTGACTGATGTAGCCACAGCTAGGTTAGTATACTTTGCTTATTTCCACAGTATTATGTCTTATGGCGTTCTGCTGTGGGGATCGGCAGCTGATGTAGACTCAATTTTCATATTACAAAAGAGAGCAATCCGCGCGATCTATAGAATGGGTCCTCGTGAGTCCCTTAGAAACAAATTCAAAGAAGTTGATGTACTAACTCTGCCTTCTCTTTATATCTTAGAAAGTATTTTGTATGTTCGCAAAAACTTAGGACTTTTCAAAATTAGAAGTGATTTCCATAATATAAATACACGTAGTAAACATGAAATTGTGATACCTAAATTTAGATTAACTAAAACTAGCAAGTCATTCCTTATAAACAGTATTCGCTTTTATAACAAGTTGCCAAAGTCGGTTACAGAACTTAACGATGGAAAGTTCAAAACCCACATAAAACGTGTCCTTATCAAAAAAGCATATTACAAGATTAAAGACTACGTTGATGACAAGGAAGTTTGGCAATAATTCCTTCTGCACATGTGGCCTCCCTGGTACCTCATTAACGGCATAATTATGTAAATGTCTATTAACTGCTCCCAAATTACGATATGTATTTTATTTTACTTTTTTATTTAGGTACTACTTGACATGTAGTTTCATTATTTGACATTATATGCCTACAATTCAAATTTCATTTTAAAGTAGGGTTCTCATTCGGATTGGTTAAAGTTGTAGTGACAACCATTTGGGTTAAATTGGTTTTTATTATTTTATTCGACCTTTATATAGATTCCTTTATATTTTGTGAATGTGAGAACGTTGTAGGCACAACAGACTGTCGATTTGCAGACTATTTTCTATTTTTTTTAAGTATCTTGTTGACAGGCCTACGCTGTCCTCGCATACCTATTCAAACTGTACATTTTTTAAAGCATTGTAAAACCCATTTATTTTTAAAAGAGTAACCGTGGAGTTTCTTGCCGGCTCTTCTCCATAGGAAACGACCAATTGGAACCGTGCACCTAGATTCTGACGTTTCATAAGTGCCCATGTAGGTTTATGTGAAATAAAATATTTTGATTTGATTTGATTTGAATACAAACGAGTATATTTCGTATTTAATTTTGGTAAGTTGCTATTACCGACTTATTGGCTTGAATGAATTTCGTGCAGTTCTTGGTAAACGCTAGCACGTTGTTGTTGTCGAATTATTTTGAGTCGGCTCAGACCGTAAGGGGAATCAATGTTAATAAATCACTAGGAAAATTCCAATACAATTCGAAGAAGGAAATGTAATAATGACTTTAGAGACGACGGTCATAGCCTGAATATGTCGTCTGTATAGATGTCATGTATGGGTTTAATATAAAATGTTTAAAGAATAATGTTCAATCATTCTGTTCAATGTCTCTTGACAATTTCTGATTGATCTGCCATATGACATGTACAAAGGAATCAACTAAAGTAATGAACAATGAAATAGATAAACGATTAATATGATAGGTACTCCTTTCAACTTTTGGTTTGTTACGCCACGCGCCACAACATAGAACTGATTTATTAATATTCTTTTAATGTTTTATAGTTCTTACAAACACATTCACCGTCTCAAGCTGTCGCAGTTCGATAGCTCGAGACCTACGTTCATTGTCTTAAAACATCAATAAATAATGTCTTCAAGACGATTCTTTATTCGCAGGAAGCTACTGTATTATGTAAAGTCCCACCTAATCACTCTGTCAACTATGACCAACTGTCCATCCGTCCGTCAATCAAAGCTGAAGGAAACTTATTGCCGCGTTAAGAAAACTTTACTTCATTTCCATCAGTTGTCAAATGATAATAAGTCTTATTTTGATGAATCTAACGTTTTATCTGAAACTTTTAACACGCAGCCATTATATTTGTGCGCGCCGACCTTCCCGACGGCGTCAGCGTGGTTTGCTACGCTGACGACACGTTGGTCCTGGCGCAGGGGAGGTCGCACCAGGCGGCGGCCGAAATTGCGACACGCGGGGTTGCGACAATCGTCGACAGGATCCGGCAATTGGGACTCGAGGTGGCCCTACACAAGTCCGAGGCCATGTGTTTTCATGGTCCTCGGAACGCGCCACCTTTGGGTTCCCAAATAACGGTAGGAGGGGTTCACATCGGCGTCGAGTCGACGATGAAGTACCTGGGACTTGTCCTCGACAGCCGGTGGAACTTCGTGGAGCATTTCCGACGTTTGGCTCCCAGACTGGAGAAGGCTGGGGCTGCTTTGAAGCGGCTCCTGCCTAATCTGGGGGGTCCAAACGCCTCCTGCCGGAGGCTCTACGCGAGGGTCGTGCGGTCCATGGCCCTTTACGGGGCTCCTGTGTGGGCGCGTTCTTTGAGGCTGCGGCCAGCCCGCCGGTTGAACGCGTCCCAAAGGGTCATGGCCATCCGGCTTGTCCGGGGATACCGCACGGTCTCGGGTGAGGCGGCGAGCCTCCTTGCCGGATTGCCGCCGTGGGATCTAGAGGCGAAAGTCCTCGCGCACATATGGGAGTGGCGCGAGGAGGCGAAACGCCGGGGCGTAACTCCGCTGCCGCGAGAAGTCGTGGCACAGCGGACAGAGCTTCGGCGGGATCTCATGGCGACATGGAGAGTGCGATTGTCGCAACCCAGTGCTGGGCACGCCACAATTGCGGCGATAAGTCCCCTCTTTGAGGAGTGGCTAGAGAGGCGCCACGGCGTCCTCACCTTCCGCCTGACACAGGTCCTCACCGGACACGGTTGTTTCGGGAGGTTCCTGTTCCGGATAAGGCGGGAGGAAGCGCCCGGGTGTCACCATTGTGTGGATCGCCCGGAGGACACGGTGGAGCATACGGTGGAGGTCTGCCCGGCTTGGGCAGAGCACCGCCGTGTCCTCGTGGAGGCCATCGGCGGTGGAGATCTCTCGCGTCCGGCCCTGGTCCAGGCCATGGTACGGAGCGAGAGGGAATGGGGAGCCGTCACCTCCTTCTACGAAGCAGTAATGCTCGCAAAGGAGGAGGCGGAGCGCGTGAGGGAGAGGCAAAGTTCGCGCCCTCACGCGCCTAGCCGCCGTAGGAGACGCCCTGGGCGTCGGGACTCCTTGGAGGATTCCCGGCCACCTTAGGCGCGGGCTTGCGGGCGGTGAGCAATGGGTAGCTCTCCCCCGATAAGGACCAGGCCCGGGTCGACGGCGTGTTGTGTTCCACGCGCGCCTCAAAGAGAAGCACCAATGGCGGGGCCCACCAGGGCCGATGCCTGCCGGGGTTGCGGGAAAGTCCGAAAGGGATACCGTGGCCCCTGGCAACACAGGCAACTGAAGGAACATGGGTGGGTTTTAGTCAGTAAGAGTCTGACACGCCCTCCCGCTCCGCCCAGAGCGGGAGAAGTTATTTGATGATTTCCCACACAAAAAAAAAAAAAAAAAAAAAGGGGAATTAACAAGGTTTTTAAAGTAAATAATTAAACGTTATTATACTCATCATCTACAGTCTTTTCTTGTAAACCTAGACATATTACACTTTAAAAATTCGATTAAAAATTATTAGTACTGGATGATTACACAAAAATATTTTTCAGAATTTTCCTCTGTAGCGGTCAACCTTATCTAATCAACAGTTGCAATATTAAATGCTAATTGTAAACACTACACAAACACCACATTTCATAACCTCTTACATAACCTCTCGTTTGACATGTCAATCTGTCACACTCCCATTCCGTTCACCATAGACGTCAAACGAGAAATAGCATATCATTATCTATGGCACATGACTAACAAATATATTTAACTATTACACATTTACTATATTTACAACACACACAATATTTATTAATATATTTAGCAATTCTAACAATTATTTACACTCCACATAAATACATAGAATGTACAGTGCAATGAGAAAAGGAGCGTGCGTTCGGGAAGTAAAACGGAACACTCGTGACCTGCAGAAAACGATTCTCAGAGTTCAACGACCTCAGTGCACGATCTTGTCTCAAGTCGAACGCACGCTCCACGCTCACCCAAAATCTAGACTTCCTCAAAGTCCTAGATCCTTCTCGATAGCTCAATTTCATATTCTGTACTGTCTGTCTTGTGTGTAGATCTTGTCCTTGTGACTATTATCGTTTCATGTAACTTGTGTGTAAAAGGAAGTGCCGAGGTAGGCAGAAATACAAGTCATCGTAATTTCGAATTCGTTTTTATTAAACGCTACCCCGTGACACTTCATTGGTGACCCCGAGAAAGAACACAGAAGCCTAGCAGAATCATCATGTCGACTGGAGCAGGAGCGACGACTGGAGTAGCACCGGCAGAGAAGCAGGACGTCTTCAGAGTCAGCGTGAAGCTGCCGCCATTTTGGCCGGAGGAGCCAGCACTTTGGTTCGCCCAGGTTGAAGGTCAGTTCACGATCGCCGGTATTACTGCCGACAGTACCAAATTTTATACCGTCGTGGGCCAGCTTGATCACCGTTATATGATTGAGGCCAGAGACATAATAGAAAACCCGCCGGCCCAGGACAAGTACGCAAAGCTGAAGGCCGAGCTGATACGCAGGCTCTCTGATTCGCGTGAAAAAAGGGTGCAGCAAATCCTCACCCACGAGGAGCTGGGCGACCGTAAACCCTCTCAATTTTTGCGGCACCTTCAAACCCTGGCCGGACCAAATATGCCGGAGGCGTTTCTGTCCACGTTGTGGGCGAGCAGGCTGCCAACAAACATCCAGACGGTCATTGCGTCACAGCCTAATCTCGCTCTCCAGTCACTCGCAGATTTAGCCGACCGCGTGCACGAGATCGCGCCGGCGCCCGCCCCAGCGCTCACATCACCTCCCGCCGTGGCAAGCACGAGTACATGCAGCGAGATCAGCGAGCTGAAACAGTGTATAGCGGAATTAGCGAAACAGGTGGCGGCACTGTCAACACGTGGTCAGGTACGTCGCTCGCGATCATCCGATAGGTACAGGCGCGGCAGCAGAGATACGACCCCAGGCCGGCGCAGCCGCTCGCGCTCCAGGGACTCGTGGAACGAGGAGCACTGCTGGTACCACAACAACTTCGGGGACAGAGCCAGGCGGTGCGACCAGCCGTGTACGTTCGCGGGAAATGCCCCCGGCAGCCGGAAGTAGCGGCAAATGGCTGCCCCAACAAACCACGTCGCCTATTCGTCACAGATCGGGCCACTAAGGCCACGTTTTTAGTGGATACAGGGTCCGATCTTTGTGTATACCCACGTACAGCACTACAGCAGCGGCGCAGCAAGACAACGTACCAGCTTTACGCGGCCAACGGTACTGTCATCGACACATACGGTTGGGTCGAGCTCCACCTGAACTTAGGGCTCCGCCGTGTGTATTCGTGGAAGTTTGTGGTCGCGGACGTCACAAAGCCGATCATAGGCGCAGATTTCCTAGCGCATTATAACTTGCTCATTGATCTGAAGCATTACCGCCTCATCGACGGGCTAACCCAGCTATCTTCCACGGCGTCATCAGCGGCCGGTTCAGCAGCTGACATTGCCTCCGTCAAGTCCATTGGTGGTAGCACGGAGTACCATGAGCTCCTTCGGCAGTACCCGGAGATCACGCGCCCTGCGGGAAAACAAAGACAGGTCAGTCACACAACCGTACATCATATCCGTACCACCCCAGGCCCGCCTATTTTCAGTCGACCGCGCCGACTCGCACCAGACAAGCTCAAAGTCGCTCAGAAGGAGTTCGAGGCGATGCTAGCGAATGGCACAGCACGGCCGTCAGAAAGCTCATGGTCGTCTCCGCTTCACCTCGCTCCCAAGAAGGACAACAGCTGGCGGCCATGTGGTGACTACAGGGCACTGAATGCCCGCACTGTTCCGGACAGATATCCCATCCCACACATTCAGGACTTCTCTCATCAGCTGGCTGGCAGCAGAATTTACAGCAAAATCGACTTAATTAAAGCGTACAACCAGATACCAGTCCAGTCAGCTGATATTCACAAGACTGCGATCACCACTCCGTTCGGTTTATACGAATTCCCGTTCATGACGTTCGGTCTCAGGAATGCAGCGCAGACATTCCAGCGATTCATGGACGAGGTGCTCCGTGGGCTGTCATTCTGCTACTGCTACTTAGATGACATTCTTCTGTTCTCAGAGACGGCAGCCCAGCACACCGAACACCTACACCAGCTTCTGAAGCGGCTGTCTGACTATGGCATTTTAATCAACTCCGCAAAATGTGAGTTCGGCCAGTCCACCATTACCTTTCTAGGACATGAGCTATCCGCAGAAGGTGTTCGCCCCCTGCCGGAGAAGGTGCAGGCGATTCAGGACTACCCAGCCCCCAAGACGGTCAAGGAGATGCGTCGCTTCCTGGGTATGTTCAATTTCTACCGCCGCTTTATCCCAGAAGCCGCCCGCTTACAGTCGCCGCTTAATGTCGTCCTCGCAGGACCTAAAACAACGGGAAATCAGCCGATAACGTTAACAGAGGAAATGCTACTAGCTTTTACCGCTTGCAAGCATGGTTTATCCCAGGCTGCCTTGCTAGCACACCCAAACCCCAACGCTAAGCTTGCCTTATTTACAGACGCATCAGACACCTCAATAGGCGCAGTATTGCAACAGAAGGCCGGGGACACGTGGCAGCCAATTGCATTTTTCTCCAGGCGCTTGTCCGTGTCGCAGAGGAAGTACAGCCCGTATGACAGGGAGCTCTTAGCCATCTACGACGCAGTCCGATACTTCCGGCACATGGTTGAAGGTAGGCACTTTGCCATCTACACGGATCACAAACCCCTGTCATACGCGTATGCGCGCAGCAGAGAAAGCTGCTCACCAAGACAGTTCCGCTACCTTGACTATATAGCACAGTTCACCACGGACATCCAATTTGTCGCAGGCAAGGACAATGTCGTGGCGGACGCACTGTCGCGTCTGGAGGCAATATCGTTGCCAACGCTAGACTACACGGGCCTTGCGCATTCCCAAGAGAGCGATCCTGAGCTACAAGGCCTCCTGAAGAGCAACAGCACATCACTCAAGCTCCAAAGAGTACGCTTCCCGGACTCAGATGTGGAGCTACTGTGCGATGTCTCCACTGGTAACACCCGCCCTTATGTTACAGAACCCTTCAGAAGGAAAGTGTTCGAGAAGCTGCATCAGCTGAGCCACCCTGGCAGGCAGGCCACGGTCAAATTGATTTCGACACGTTTCGTTTGGCCTGGCCTGAAGAAAGACTGCAGGGCCTGGACCAGAGAGTGCATAGAGTGCCAGAGAAACAAAGTCTCGCGGCACACATCCTCTCCCACCTCTCCGTTTCCCGTTCCTTCCCAACGCTTCTCCCATGTCCACATGGACATAGTAGGGCCACTAAACATGTCTTCAAATTACAGATATTGCCTCACCGTCATCGACCGTTTCACTCGCTGGCCTGAGGCATATCCCATCACCGACATCACCGCAGAGACATGTGCCCGCACCTTCATCGCTGGCTGGGTGTCTCGCTTCGGTTGCCCCCACCGCATCACAACCGACAGGGGCAAACAGTTTGAGAGCAAGCTTTTTCACTCCATCGCAGCACTCCTCGGTAGCCAGCATCGGCCAACCACGGCGTACCACCCAGCCTGCAATGGCATGGTCGAACGCCTACACCGCCAGCTGAAGGCGGCCATCCGATGCCACACCGACACCAACTGGGCCGAGGCCCTCCCTCTGGTGCTGCTGGGCATCCGCAGCGCCTGGAAAGAGGACATAAAGGGGTCAGCAGCCGAGCTAGTCTACGGGGAGCCCCTAAGACTCCCGGGGGAGTTCATTAATCCGACACTCACCGGCACCGTAGACTACACCGACTTCGCAGCAAGACTCCGACATCACATGGCGAAGCTGTCACCGGAGCCGGCGAGTAGACACGGCGAGAAGCCCTTCTATGTGCCTGCCAGTTTAGCATCAGCAACTCACGTCTTCCTACGTCATGACGCCGTGCACCGACCACTCGACCCACCTTACACCGGGCCGTTCAAGGTGCTGCAAAGAGGCGAAAAGACGTTCAAAATTGAGGTACAAGGGAAGGAAACTACCGTAACGATTGATCGATTGAAACCAGCTTACCTCAACAATGAACGCAGCAGCCCTTCTACCTCGACGGCAACACCGACGGTCACACCCGCGCTTCCACCGCCAAGCGTCACCGTCGACAGAAAAACCAGATCCGGGCGAACTGTACATTTCCCGGACTACTATCGCCCGTAATTTACCAACCACGGTCTCAGGGGGGGAGTAATGTAGCGGTCAACCTTATCTAATCAACAGTTGCAATATTAAATGCTAATTGTAAACACTACACAAACACCACATTTCATAACCTCTTACATAACCTCTCGTTTGACATGTCAATCTGTCACACTCCCATTCCGTTCACCATAGACGTCAAACGAGAAATAGCATATCATTATCTATGGCACATGACTAACAAATATATTTAACTATTACACATTTACTATATTTACAACACACACAATATTTATTAATATATTTAGCAATTCTAACAATTATTTACACTCCACATAAATACATAGAATGTACAGTGCAATGAGAAAAGGAGCGTGCGTTCGGGAAGTAAAACGGAACACTCGTGACCTGCAGAAAACGATTCTCAGAGTTCAACGACCTCAGTGCACGATCTTGTCTCAAGTCGAACGCACGCTCCACGCTCACCCAAAATCTAGACTTCCTCAAAGTCCTAGATCCTTCTCGATAGCTCAATTTCATATTCTGTACTGTCTGTCTTGTGTGTAGATCTTGTCCTTGTGACTATTATCGTTTCATGTAACTTGTGTGTAAAAGGAAGTGCCGAGGTAGGCAGAAATACAAGTCATCGTAATTTCGAATTCGTTTTTATTAAACGCTACCCCGTGACACTTCACCTCCAAAAACAATGTTCTGTAACGATACTGTTACTGTGTGAATTTAAAATAACCACAATAACACCCGTAATAGCCAATTACGTATCTTCTTCAAGATGAAAAATTACGCTGGAAAAGTCCGTATTGTAATGTTACGTATCAACATTGTTTACAAATTTACTGCAATAATGGCGTAAGTGTATATTACTTAAACAATTTACCAAATATATTTTTGTAATATTTATTTTCTTAAATTGCAAGGCTTTTCACGCAAAAAATCTAATGTTAAAATAATCATTGAATTAAACAAAAAATTAGCTTTCGTTTGATGTATCAATAACCTCACTACTTCGACTCGTTGAAAAGCTATTCAACAAAAACAGAAAAACATTTCTCCTGTAAAATTTTAGTTTTACGATTACCGACTTATTGCTTGGGGGCGTCGACATGTCTTATGTAGCCATAACCTCTAGAAGTATATAATTATACAGATCGGACTAACTTACCTAGTGACGTCCGATCCTTAATTATGTGAAGTAATCTCGTCCTCATTGTACACTATGTAGTTTGCACTCGTTGCACTACTACGCTATCACATTATTTAAAGATGAAATACTTCATCCTAAAACAAAAAATGTTATCTGTGGTCCACTCGCTGGCGGGCCCGCATGACGTCTGTCAAATCATTCTTTCAAAGCATATGAACGGGACTTCACGATGACCGGTACGGGCATCGTATAGTCCATACAGCACAACACAACTTTTAGAAGGGGTTTAGATAAGGCAATCCAATACACATAGGTATATATGTAGGTTGATTATCTGGGAGGGGTTGGGATACAATGAGGACGAGATTACTTCACATAATTAAGGATCGGACGTCACTAGGTAAGTTAGTCCGATCTGTATAATTATGCTTCATAATCTCGTCCTCATTGTACACTATGTAGATGTTCAAAGAATAAAGTTGTGTTGGTAACCAGTTCAGCATTATTTACCAACTGAACATTATAACTTACCATGTTATTCCAAGTCTCATTATAAATGTATTTCTATTTAAAAATCAGTCTTCCATTAAGTTAAAGACATACTTAGTTACCTAACTTTAAAATTCTCTAATTAGGTACTATGAGTCCTGGAATTCTTATTCAGTCTTGAATCAACCATGTCATTAATAATCCTATACTTACAAACATCAATTATATATAAACAGACAATTAACATTGACATAAAAATGTAATAGTTTTTTATGAGCAGCCACTCTCTATAGAGCACACAGCCTGGGCAAAAGCATTAGGACCACAATCAAAAATTTGTGATCCAATCAGCAGCTCTTCTTATGACCTCAACATCGATACCTCCCTTAGAGGCCTTTAAGGTAGAGGTATGTCTGTCTATGTGAATTTAGAAACATCTATTCTACTACTGGGCACAAAAAAATTTGTTTTATCCATCCACTAATGGTTAGATTAGAGGCGGCATGAAAAGATTTTCTTATGGATATAATTAATGATTTAAAATCTTGTCTTATACTCTTAGTAAAATCTGGATAGAACAAAAAGGGTTGTGGCAGGCCAGATAGATAAATTCTCTTAAAAAAATTAAAAAATATCAAGTTCGGTTGAGATCTTCCAGGTGCAGAAGTTTCAAATATTTCTGGTATCTATAAGATCATAATTATCCTTATTATAAGAAATGTTATCTATATTAATGAGTGATAAGGTTGAATTCAATGTACAATTACAAGAGCTATTATGGTTACAATTTTTTTGGTTTGTAATATTCTAAACCAAAGGTTTAATTATGAAAGATATTAGATAAACCCGTATGTTACTGGAGTCCCAAAATTATATCATGTTTGGGGTTATTTGCTCTTATTTCAAATATAATTACCTACCCTAAGAAACCTTGATACTCTACTCATCTGTGTCAGCTAATAGTAATAGTCGGTAATTTCTCCAGTTTCAGTTATATAATTATAACTCATTCAATACCATTAGGGAGTGAGCCATAAGACAATCCTTGATTAAACTTAGTGGTTAATAAATAAATAAATAAAAATCTAATAATAATATCACCACGGTGAATGAGCCTGCCAATATCTTGACTCTGTCAGAAGTGAATCCACTGATCTAACAGATTCATATAGCTTTCTTGCTTTGCTAGACAAGAAAGTTAAGGGATTGGTTTTCGTCTTCTCAGGGAATCGTCCCTGATAATATTGCGGCCAATCAGTGTCAGAGACTCCTGCGCAATGGGTGTGGATGTCCCATTTTATAGTGAATGCATCTACTGAGCATGCACCTGGATCAGGGAGCCATGATGTCATTCTGACACTTAGTATTGGACTTTTTGCAAACAGGTTTAACTGGGGCTGACCCAGTTTAATAACAATTGACTAGAAAAGACCTGCAGGTCTTCCATTCAATTTCTATGTTAGGATGTCTAGATTCTAGATTTACCATCGTGTTTTCTTTGGAACTAATATAAGATGCAAGAGCTCATATTTGTCTTTCCTTGCACCATTGCCATAACTGTCTAGCTAAGCTTTAGGTGAGTATAGCAAGTACCACCCATCTTATTGATATAGGCTATGACTGTTGTGATATCTGTTCTAGGTAATACATCATAGTATCTGAGTTTGCTTGCAATTGTTTTGATCCTTACCTGCTGTTAAAAGTTCAAGGTAATTTATATGGAACTTTTTATCATAACTTACCAGGCCCAGTCAGTTTGAGAAGCAACAGAGAATATTTCAAGAAAAAAGTCAAATTGTTTAATTATATTGTGGTTTGTTGAAATGTGAGACAACCTTTGCAAATAAATGATTTTGGATTTGATTCTAGTTCTATTGTATTTGCAAATAATTTATTTTGAATTTTAATCTAGTTCTATTGTATTTGATAATAATTGAATTTGGATTTTTTAATAAGAACACCTCTGCCCAGCCCTCTGAGGAATACAGGCGATATGTTATTATAAATTTGAATTATAAACCAGTTCTGGCCTTGTTATTTTCATTGTTATTCTTTAAGGCTACTAACTGTTGTGTGTGACCTTTCATGATCTTGGTGTAAAGCCCTCTACAGCTGGGCATGTAGCAACAAAGATACCTAGTAATTAGGCAAACTCTATTATTTGCATCTCCTTTTGGATGGAGTGTCTAAGTGAAATGGCAAACTGGACTGATTCAACAAGAAACCTAGATACTGGCTGGGTTCTAGGGCACCCTTTCCAGTTTCCAATATTAATAATAAGTCCTAGATTTCTTAACACATTTTGAGTAGTAGACACATTTTCTATGCAGTTTGCCTATGAATCAGCAAGGCACAGAATATTGTCAGGATATAATTATAAAAGACAACCGATGATCCCAGCGAACACACATGGTGCTGTGCTAAGCCCGAATGCGAGGCATGTAGGCTCTTACAATGTATCTTAAAACAGAAACTGGAGATATCTTCTAACATATTTTCTTATGGGTAACAAATATAGGCAAAAAACCATAATAGCTGTCCTTAAGTCCACCAGTTTAAAGTGGTATGTGGCACCATAGTTATTTAAAGTGCCATCTGATTTTAGTAAAAATATACTGAAGTTGTTATTTAGAAGTTTGAACTGGAAACTCAGTAAAGGGTAGTTTATAACCCTTGATTCACAAATGTGAACCATGCATAAATTTAGAGAAATACTGCAATCCACCACTCCGTATCTGAGCCAGTGACAATCCTAGATCTGACAATGTTTGGTGGCATTGAATTTATCTTGAAACTTAAAAATACCTGTTAGGTATCGGTGTCCACTCCATCAATTCTTTCATATCCTTATAAAGTTGGGTAGGGTTAAGGATCTTCATGTGATGCAATCATGATAAATGACACACAGTAGTCACTCCCTCGGGAGGCTATTAAACTGTTCAGGACCTTGTCAATGGACATAATGGCAGCCCCTGTATTCTGCCCCCCTGATCCTTTGTTCCCATTTGATTCCATCTTCATTCACTGTTGTCCCCCCCCCCCCCTTTCAAACTTTGGTGGGTTCAACAGGCCACAGATTATGGGTGCTTCAGTCAGCTTAGTCTATTAATCATAACTTTTAACCATTGTATGGCCAGACTGCAATGCAGTTCCATAGGTGAACTAACCACTGCACCCTCCGAGCAGATTCGTAACACTTGAAGGCAAGGCCTGAGGTTGGGGTATAGATACCATTTTACTCTCAGTCTCCTTCCGGCTGCATTGTAGTGGAAATGAAGCAAGTACTAACACAACATATTTAACTTAAATCGTATACTGTCTGTATCGAATGACGAATATCTGTAACGAATGTAATCGTATATCTAGAATTTATTATAGTTAGTATTTTGGAATTTTTTAAGAGAACATAATGTTTTCCGATATGTAAATAAACATATAACTGGCAGCATTGAGTACGGCTATTCAGTCTGGCTGCATCAGCTTCAGTCACGTGACACACAGCCTCTCGAACGTGCTTGACTGTAGTGTCTTCCACAGAGACGAACTTCGTACTCCTCTACAAAGAATATGAGAGTAAGGTCCCCGACTGCTAAAATCCGCGGCTGATAGCTCTAGGGATGCAGCGGGGACGTGTTTCGTGTTTTCACAAATAAACCATTCACGGCTAACCTCTCGTGATACATTGGCCCAAATGCACGGCTAACCTCTCGTGATAGCCCTAAGGATGCAGCAGGGACGTGTTTATAACACTGAACATAATTTTATTATAGACCATCGGCTAACCTCTCGTGAAAGCTCGTGTGGTGTCGTTCTCTTGTAAGTTATACGGCACAGTTAATGTTCTCATGGTTAACCTCTCGTGAAAACTCTTGGAGACTGCTTGGGATTCAACAGGGATGTGTTTTTCTTAACACTGAACGATATACCACCGGCTAGCCTCTCGTGAAAGCTCGTGTGGTGTCGTTCTTTGTAGTTATATAGCACAGTTAATGTTCTCATGGTTAACCTCTCGTGAAAACTCTTAGAGACTGCTAGGGATTCAGCAGGCATATGTTTTTAACACTCAACGATATAGGTACCATCGGCTAGCCTCTCGTGAAAGCTCGTGTGGTGTCGTTCTTTTGTAAGTATACGGCACAGTTATTGTTCTCATGGTTAGCCTCTAATGAAAACTCTAGAGACTGATGTGCGTATGGATCGCAAGGTAATTTTCGAAAAATTATTTCAACTAACGACAAATTGGTAGGTATATCGAGAAACTTACCCGAATGTCGATGAAGACTCCGCTTTCGCGTCTTCACTCAATTTTCCAGTTCTCGCAGACGTCCTCCATTTCTTTTTGCCACGTTTTCTTCGATGGTTTCCCATTTCGTTAAGAAATTTCGGAGTTTTTAAACGGAAACATGATTAGCGCGCGGCACAAAAAAGTACAATGATTTGACAGACGTCATGCGGGCCCGCCAGCGAGTGGACCACAGATAACATTTTTTGTTTTAGGATGAAGTATTTCATCTTTAAATAATGTGATAGCGTAGTAGTGCAACGAGTGCAAACTACATAGTGTACAATGAGGACGAGATTATGAAGCATAATTATAATGTTTGCAAGTTCTGAGTTTCTTATGCACTTCTAGTACAGCATCCCTCTTCCCCTCTCCTATTTTTGCTGTGCCCGACAGGGTCCACAATAGAGCTGTTTTGATTTAAACAAAACAGTTATTCATTATGTTACAAAAAACATAGCATTTGATTGAACACCTGTTTGATATCTACTGGTGAAAGAATACCGGAAACATGTAGACGCTATGTGAACTAACAATTATATGAAATGAACGAATATTTCGGTCTGTATTCATTCATTGTGCAAATAAAAAAATTACGCGTTTTCAATCTATTTATCCTAGAAAATGGAAAAATGAACACATCTTCCATAAAATGGAATCTGTATCAACCGCTTTCATAACGTCATAATAATATCATCTTCAGTTAAAAGACATTCATTCAGTGCTGGACACACATCCAAGCGTCGCGTCGCCAAAACCACTGCCACTGATGTAACATATTTTGGACATTATTATTATGACAAACCTGTGTAACCGGGTCTCGATTGCTGAAATAACATTACAACGGAAATTACTGTAATATCCGCAGTTCTCGCTAAAACTATTTTTATGATATTTAATTCTCATTTCCACGCTCTCATTTTGTTTTTTATTGAGATCACCTTCTTACCACGATACTAATTCATTCTTATGTGTCCCTAGTACTCTAGTTGCTTCGCCCAGATTAAATGCTCTCAATATGGATTTTTCTAGTTTCCTCGTTGGTCTCATTTGCAATATCATCGTCAGCGCCTTATTGAGCAGCTAACTTCTTCTTATGGTGTCCTAGTACTCTTTATGTTGCTTCATCCCTAAGAGATTTTGCTCTCAAATGGGATCTTTTGTAATTTCTCTGTTTCTATCAGCAATGAAAGCCTTTAAAGGCTCGTATATCGAGACTGTTGTAATTGGTTGCGCTAAAACATTCGATTAATATACAGTAGCTATCAGTGCATTTGCTGCGTGTCACACTTCAGAATAAGTTACCGGCTGACGAACAGACACCTTCGTTTACTGACCGACAGGCTTGATAGGCGGGAATGACGGCTTGATAGCTTCACAATACTACTGGACAGAAAGCTTTCGGAGAATTACTTTATTTGACTTAGCTCAAAGAACCTATAGGTACCCATAGTTCCGTTCGGTCGTTCGGTGGACTATTCAACCTAGCCAAAGAACAAAAATATTTCACGTTAATTTACAAATATGTAGCTCTCACAACCTATTATGCTTATACATAATTATGCATGGCTTAGATCACACTCTTTCGGGAAACAGCACAGATGCACTATCACTTTTCACCCTGCAAAAGATATTGGTTAGAATCCTGATATTTATCATTAAGCAAACAGATAGTTGCAAACGTTTCTTTCAAAAACATAATATTTTATAACCCTTCCCTGTATTTACATTTTTAGAAGTCCTGAAGCATCAAGTATTTTATTCCAAACGTGAAGACATTCAGACACGCTATCTACTCAGACACCGATCTAGGCTAAACTGACCAAGTTCCCGATTAGAAATACACTCTACAAGTCCCTACGTAATGTTCATTAAATGATATTATAATAAACTACCCGCACCAATAAAAAAAGAAGAGAAACTTAACATATTAAAAAAAAAACCGGCCAAGTGCGTGTCGCACCACGCACAATGAAGGGTTCCGTAGCTGGAATGAATTTATCCCAAGAACAAAATTAACATTGTAGTTGAAAAACATGTTCTCCCATACAAAATGTATGGGAGAACATGTTTTTGCAACTGCAAATGTAAGTTGGTCGATGATTACTAGTTAACTTGTAGAGCCTACTTAGCTGTGATAGTTTTCCTTTTAATTTCGAATATTATTTCGTTATACATACTACTGCTGTGAATTTTTCCACATAACCAGAACTTACCATTTAGCTGGCAGGGGGCACTTGACTCTGACGCACTCTGACACCCAAGAACAAACTTAACAATGTCGTTGAAAAAAATGTTCTCCCACACAAAATGTATGGGAGAACATATTGTAGAGCCTACTTAGCTGTGATAGTTTTCCTTTTAATTTCGTTATATTTACTACTGCTGTGAATTTTTCCACATATCCAGAACTTACCATTTAGCTGGCAGGGGGGGGGTCACTTGGACTCTAACAAAAATTAGCACTTTAAAGCTTAATATTTCGCAAACGGGTCCTTCAATCCAAAAATGGGTTTAACAAACTCACAATATTTTTGAACGACTTTTCCAAAGATACGCCACATCATGGGATAGACGAAAAAAAAAAAAGATATCCCCACTTTACGTGTACCCTAAAAAATATATTTTTCATGGTTTTATTTTACCACTTTGTCGGCGTCATTAATATGTAGTTATATTCATGCCAAATTACAGCTTTCTAGTACAAACAGTCTCTGCGCTAAGCCAGGGACAGACAGACAGACAGACTGACATGGCGAAACTATAAGCCAAGCAAAAGTCAATTTTTTTAGGGTTCCGTAGTAAACAAGGAACCCTAAAAAAAATTACATTTTTTGCTAAATAAATGCCAATTAGGTAAGTGATTAAAGTCATAACTTAAGTACCTACTCGAGACTTTACTAATCATGACAATGACTTTATTAATTATTATTACATCTGTCAATAGATGCCTGTTTACATTTTGTATTAAATTATTAGTTTACCACCTATGAATATCTACATGTGTAATGCAATAAAAGTATTGAGTATTAATCGTCTTGAGTTTTAAGTGCAGGAGAGTGTCGGTTTTTTTTAATATGGAAGGATAATCATCGGTTTTCATAACCCTAATTATTTATCTTTTTATGTGCGTATTTCTGTACTGCACAAAGTGTAGTTCGCGTTATCGCGACAGGGTAGCCGTAGCATAATAGACTTTTAAGAATCCACAGGATAAATAATTTCAACTTCAAAGCTATTAAACACTATTATAACACTATTATATTATTTAAACGCTCAGTGATTCCTGCCCCTCTACTCAATCCCGTCGTCACCCTATCGTGTCACTAGCACTTGTCGCTAATGATATTCATAAATGCAGCAGTGGTAACATTTGAGGCTCGATATGGTCATATCGTAACGCTGTAGCTCAACACTCGACACATTTGCTCAATCATTTGATAGACGCGCAATTGATGGCCGAGAGGGAATATATTATTTACTTGAGTTTCATTAAGCCAGGTCCGCAATCGACGTTTACAAATTACATTACTTTTTAGATTTTAGTGCTGTAGTTTTAGTTTGATGTTGGGTTTTTTAGGATTTAAGCGGATTGAATTTTTTATTTATTAATAAAGTTTTACAGCAGCTTCTGTATACAATTGGAATGATGACTAGCGACTGAATAAGTCCGAGGCTAATTTGTTACCTACACTTTAGATATATTGTAAACAGAAGCTGGTAAACCTTTATTAAAAAAAAAATATATATATTTAGTTGTGACAGAATATGAAAAAAATTGGTGTCATTTGTCCACGATAATAACGGGACTACGGTAAATCATAAAAGCGCACATTCCTTGGCTAATTGCGTGGTTTATTAGCCTCTTTCTTTTAACACACCCGAAAAATAACATTTGTTTTTTCTTCAGCGACGAAGGAGGCGGCGTTCACATACGCGATCACCTCGGCCGGCGTGACGCACGCGCTGAGCGCGGCGTGCGCGCGCGGCGACCTGCCAGCCTGTCAGTGCACCACCAACCGGTATGTACTGTGTTCAGTTACCCTGGCGAGTGTTCTCACTCTCACAAATAGCGAAAAAACCATACCTATCAAAATACACAATTGAAACCAAATAACAATAAGGTACTATGTGGTTAATCGCATAACCCATTTTCAGCCGTCGCGGCATGACGACAGCCGATCAGTTCGAGTGGGGCGGGTGCGGCGAAGGCGCGTACGGTGCGAGGCTCGCGCGGCGCTTCTTAGACGCGCGCGAGCTCGAGCGCGACGCGCGCGCTCTCATGAACCTGCACAACAACCGCGTGGGCCGGAAGGTGAGCGAGGTACTCACCCATGTACCACCCGCTTTAGCTGCCACTGGCGAGCACTGTAGAGTAGCCGGTTGTCAACATGACATATCGAGCTTGCGGCCGTCGACGGACGACCCGCATGATTTTTGCATATCGGCTTTTTCTGGATATCAGAAAGAACGAAGCGGACGACTTTAGAAAAAGATCACTGTCACACAGTTATGAGTGACAGAGATGACGCTCTACAAAGCCGAACATTTTCTAAAACTCGATGTGTCATATTTATGGCCGTAATCGAATGCTTCTGCTTTTCTGCTAGCAGTAAAATTTTGGAACACTTAGAACTGTATATCCGACATGTATATAATGTTGTTGTTTTTTTTTAATACTCTTTAATTGCCTATTATTACAAGTTTCTCACTTTGTTTAGTATCGCTGCTCACTTTTGTCTATTACTTAAACTTTTGGAACATGACGATGACGCCTTGCAAACTTAACTCTCTTTACTACTCGTTGTCTTATGTTATGACGTATTGAACTTCAGCTACTTTCGCAAATATTTCACTGTAATGTTCCCTTATATGTCAAATAGAACACTTAACCTATCAATACATAGAACAGTACATAGTAATGTACTAAATAACTTAGCTATGCGTAATTAATAAGTGATAATAGTAGGTGGTGTGTGATTGCGGCAGGCCCCAGCCAGGGCCGGACTAATGACGTCGCTAACTAACAAGCTGCCAGGAATATGAAAGTGCACGTCACTATAAACATAATAATGATTGCGAGCGGTCGCACGGCCACTCCTGCGCAACTGTGAAAAATTCAGCAATCACCGAGAGCCGCCCACCTGCATGTACTGACATTAACTTGTGTACTTGGGGACATGTTTCTTATTGATTATACTAGTATTTAGACGTGGCTTCACTTTCTGCTCGCTTTTAGGAATGTCTAAAATGAAATGTAAAAAAATATTTTATCCAAAAGTAAATCCTAACAATCTACCTACCCCCAACATGTTGTTTAAGTCGTAGAGATACCGCAACATTAAAATAAGACTACAATCATAGTAGTAGATAAACATACGTACAACCCGTAACAGAAAATGGATAACAGTCAGCTAAGCCGTCTAAGTATCTAGTATCGAATGCAAGCTCACATTAATACAAGCAAAACAGTTTATCTATCCATCTAATGATCGGCAAAATAAGAAAACGTTCCGGTTCGGGAGCCGGCGGCGACCGACACGACACCGGTCATTAGAGTATCTGTAGATCGGGCCGGTTAATACACGAGTGTGTACAATTACGTATTGTGCGAAATGACTAGGTGCCGCGCACAGCGCACATTACCCGCGGCGCGCCGCGGCCGCACAGCACGCACTTATTTCCGTATATACTGTAAATTTGTAACAGTTGTATAAATTCGTAGTACATATTGGTAACACTTTTCTATTTCTGAATTCCGTTGTTCATTTGCAGAAAATGAATCTTTATTTGCAACTAGTGATCGATTTAAAGGGGTAAGTATTTATTTTTAATCTGACGTATTCATCAAAATTATAACTCCTACCCAATTGCAAATAAATAAAACCAAATGCACAGCACACTGCTCGACCATTAAATTGTGCAAATGAGTCATGGCAGTAATGTGCGAGATATTTCGAAATATGCAAATCATCTTTACTGATATTATTTTAATGCGTTTCGCTGATTGCACGCATGTAGCCCACCAGTTAAAACATAATGACACATATAACAATACCTTCCAGACGACTGGCCAACCTTCCCACAGAACATAATTATAATTGTATCGT
Organism: Eupsilia transversa; assembly: GCA_914767815.1. Classification (NCBI taxonomy): domain Eukaryota; kingdom Metazoa; phylum Arthropoda; class Insecta; order Lepidoptera; family Noctuidae; genus Eupsilia; species Eupsilia transversa. The sequence goes on from OU611896.1 coordinate 12,018,707, forward strand.
ATAAACGTTCTGACCGTGTCTCATTACGAGTCGTGCAATCATACAACTATTACCATGTTTACGAGGCTACTCTGCGGAATCACCGGCGAGCGTGTTTTTTTTCTCTTTTCGTAAAACCCGACGCGGGCCGAGAGTAATCTAAATAATGTGCACCCTTCGTCGATGCAGGCGACATTACAATACTTAATGCATATTCAGTTTATAATATATTATGTTATATTGATTTCGTGTGAATAACTTTGCTAATCTTCAAGTACTGTGTCGAGTAAATCATAAAAGTAAACTCTGGGAAACGTCCTCACGTCCTGTCAACCCGCCCATAGGCAAGTGTATATGTATTAAAATACAATAGACGTAGATATATTTAGTAACCTAGTCTTAAAAAACCCTGTAAGAAATCGACACGTGTTTCACCTCTCAACTAGGCATCCTCAGGATGACGATTGACTCGTCGCGAATCCGAACACGACGTGTTGCTACGCCGATCGCTGGACCCTCGGCGTACAATGGATTTCCGCCAAGTCACGCCTGAATCAATTATCTATTTTCTCTTTTCCTGTCAACGTGAATAATGTCTCTTGTAATTTAATTATTTTTCTGTCGACGATTAGGTACATATTATTATAGCGTCTGAATGGTCTTGTGCTTTTGGTAAACACCACCACTTGTTTAGATTATGTTAAAACCCTGTTATATTATTATGTGTCAACTATAATTTGCATTAATATAATTTGTGTAAAATAAGTTTTTTACTATTTGTCTTTTATATTCGCTCTTTAATAATGGTCACAAATCACAACACATTAAAAGGTTACGTCTGACATCGCCTTCACATGTTTATTGTCACACATATCTTGTTCGACGCGTCGTAAATTGTGTAATATATCGTCCGTCAAGCTTCGTAAACTATGTAAAGTAATACGTAAGATATTATCAGGAAGCTCGTTAACCTGAAATGTCGCTTTTATCGAACGGTTTGGCACAAATTGAGTAACAAGAACAACACAATACAAGACACGGCGAGCGGGACGAATCCGGCCCTGTACTCTCGTTTAAAGAAGATAGCGGTCTATTTAAACTATGTTGAGTGTATTACCAATACCTACTATTGCAAATAATTGTATTAATATGTTTTGAATTTATTATTATTTTAAAATATTTGCCAAGTTGCTCCTCGCACTGCCGAGGGCTAGGTTCAGATGTCGCGACATACACTTGGCCTCACGCGTCGACTGTAATATTTTACGTAAATATGTGACTATGTGAACATTCTTTGTGTGAGCGATTATAAGTTCGTTTGCTCGATTCTATCAGTGGATAGTTGGATGATTCAATCACTGATCATAAAGTATAGAAAAACTTTTTGTTTGCATGCACCTATATGTGATTGTTACACTTTATTCTGATTTGTTGATTCTATTTCATTTGCTTATACCAGTGTATACAATTGTTGGTGAAATAAATAAATTTTAAAAATCATCATTCGATCATTGGTACTTCAATTATAAGTATTTTAAGTTACATTATCAAGCTAAGATAACAATTATTCGATTTTATGAATTTTAAGTAGGTACTGCTTGTTTTGCCACATACGATGACGTGCCAAATTAAAAGTAAAGTGTTACAAGGATCTTTTGGCCCTTCACTGACGTTGACAGGAGGGCGCTGTTGGTTAACATTTGTGATAACCTTTTGTGAAATTGTATAAAAAAACAAGATGGCGGCGTTAGTTCCGATATTGTCCACGCGCCACAAGATCTTTGTACAACTATCGTTGACTATTTTTTTTTTCATTGAATAGACCGTGAAGGACCTAGTCCATCGCGAGTGCAAGTGTCACGGTGTGTCGGGGTCGTGTGCAGTGCGCACGTGCTGGCGCGCGCTGCCGCCATTCCGCGCCGCCGCCGCCGCGCTGCGCGACCGCTACGACCGCGCTAAGATGGTCGCGCCACACCCGCAGCGCCACGCAAGGGACCGGCCGCTACGCCAGACACATTTGGTGCTTGTAAGGAGGTAAGAAACTAAACACATTCTCTACGGCAGTGTTTCTATTCTCTACGGCAAGTCGGCAACATTCACGGCCTCGAGCGATGCGACTTGCGTCAAGCGACACGCGTCCGCGTCAGCTGTTTCTGTCCCTCCGCATGTCGCGTTGTGGTGACTCGTGGCATGCTCTAATCAACTTCTTTCATTTCATTTTCTCCGCATTTGCTGTCGCAAGACGCGTGTCGCTTGAGCATGTAGCGCGGGGTGGAGCTGAGTCTTTGTTTGTAACATTTCCACAGACTGGACAGCGGCAGCGTGCGGTGACGTACGAATGTCACAGATTCGTTAAAGAGTATTATTCCCTCAGATTATTCCGAGGCCTCACGCAGTCCGATGATACACAGACAATGTCACGATTGTTGAACACACTAAGCGTAGCCAGAACTTAAGCGATGTCACGGAGTATTGTTTGTTGAATGTCACAAATGTGGACGCAGCTTCATATTATACCCTCATCGAGATACAGACTTCATCCGAAGATAAACTATAACTATGTTATATACCATAGATATGTTATTTATATTTCTATGTTATATACAGACAGAAGCAGAACCCGAGCGGGGTGCGAATGCCGCGCAAGTCGGACCTGGTGTTCCTGGAACCCTCGCCGTCGTACTGCGATCGCGACGACGCCGCTGGCTCGTTCGGCACGCACGCGCGGACCTGCAACAGGACTTCCAGAGGTAAAGTCGTTTCCTACAAAGTTACAATCGGCAGTATTCACTCCATTCCGTAACTTTATCAATTCATACCTACTGTTACGGCCCGCCGCCGCCAGGTGGCGCACGGTGGGACCTGTAGCCATGCCGCTGCGCCAGCCTGTACTTTTCACGCCGTCAGGGACGCAATGAGTTTTTTGGAGAAATAAGACAATGATCAGACATCGCCTGCGGACGTATCGCTTTTTCAGATTCATTCAGAGAATAAACAGATTGATTAAATACCAAGCTTAACGTTCATTATTTTCGAAGCCTTATATGTCGCAGGCAGATTGTATAATTTTACAAACACTCAATACTCAATATATTGTTTGCGTTCCACAATGTTAACATAGGTGGTAGGTATATTATTAAATATACATAATTTTAGATCATTGTGGAGCCTGTCGGGCTCAGCAAGATAGGATAGAGGCAGAGGGCTAATATTATATTATTATTTGAAAAAAGTGAAATATAAATGTTTTTCTACTACTCACTTTCACTTTAATTCATTTATATTTTGGTATTTATTTTTAATTATTTATTTAATTTTTCATTAAGATATTCATTAATATTATAATAGAATTTATGGATTAGGTATTGTTTTAGTTTATTTATAAATGTACCTATTCAATTTTTGTTCATTTTTAATTACTTCTGGTAATTTATTATAAACATTCGCGGTTATGCAAAATGCCTAAGGCAAAATGTAAATTGCCTCGTCACTTTATAATATGCCGCAATAATTGATGGACAATTCAAACGCCGTTTACAAAATGCCGAGGCAAATTGAAGAATTTAGTACCTACTATTTCTTACTACGCGCGTCGCTGCTAATCAATGAGGTCCAAATCAAAATTCCAGATCCCTTTATCGAAAGTCATGGGTTTTATTCGCGCAAATGTCTTGGCACCTCTCAATGTCGATGTAAGCTCTACTGATGACAATTTTGTTGCGATGTCAGTGTCTTCAGCCATAATGTGATTTTTGTATGTATTATTGTGTTTGTCGGTAGGCGAGGACGGCTGCTCGTCGCTGTGCTGCGGGCGGGGGTACAGCACGGAGCGGCGCGCGCTGGAGAGCAAGTGCCGCTGCCGCTTCCACTGGTGCTGCCGCGTGTCCTGCGACACCTGCGTCGAGCGCACGGAGACGCACGTCTGCAACTGACTGTCTTCTTTAATGAGTGTCTGTTCAGGCTGTTACGCGATTATCGTATTATAAATACTCTCATCTAGCACTTTGACTGATTTCCATTACAAAATTGATCGTGTAAATGTTGCCATAGACAGCTGCACAAGTGCTTATCATTCTTGAACCATATTCGCGGTATTATTACACTCGTGTGTATCTCGCTTTACTTTACGACGTACTATTTGTGAATAGACATGAAAATAGTGTTAATAATTAATTAAGTAATTTATAGAACAGTGACGAGATTGTGAATATTTGTGATAACAGCATAATAATAATATTGTTTAATCAACTAAGTATAAAAGAAGTATGCAGTTTGTGAAAGAGAAATAATTGTTTCACAGTTTCTAAAATGTTTGTAAAGTGTATTTTGTTGTAACTTGCCTTTGTACTTCTTAATGTTAATAAAAAGAAAACTATTTTAAGCATCAGATCAATAAATATTTCCTGTAATTTGTTATTTATAGCCACCAATACATTGTCACATTCATAACATACAATTACTATGTGTACACACCGTCCTGTCACTGCACGTCAGTAGCGACAGTTGGACTAAGAAAACCGTCCCTAAATAAACATTGTCAAAGTCAAAGCGTCATCATAGCAATATGGTTGATGCAGAACAATATCTTCGATCCCTGCAGCGTGTACACTAAATAACCAATTGTGAAGGATTGACTTATGTACTTACCGAATAGTTACTAACTCCAGTCGCTTTAATACAGCATTGTAAATATATATTAATATGAAGTGAATGTACTACCAATGTATAATGGAATTCATTCAGTAGAATTTCCCAAAAGTCGATTTAAATTCTATTGGCCATTGGCGTCAATGCGTGATAAGTGATTTTTGGACAAACTCACGTAAACATAATATTATGCTGCGTCCACATTAATTTGTGATATTTCGACGGCCGTGACAAATACGCGTGGCTAAACTTATGTCACTCTGCGAGCCAAGACCCCACGACATAATACAAAATGTCACGACCCCCGTCCAATGTATGCGTGGCTGGTACCGACGCTTGGTACGTAGTATTGTTTGTTGAAATGTCACAAATGCTTTCGAAGCTTTACAGTCTTGATATTTGTGAAATTCTATTGATTGTCGATATGTATGGTTGTCAGCGCGATGGTTGATGTGCATTTACTGTAAGTACCGACGGCTTTAATACGTGTTAGCTGTAAGCACTGTTTGTGTAGATGTAAGAGAGAACATTCCGATAGACGTAACTTAACTTATTCACGCACCGCGGCGACTCGGCGAATAAACCTTCTACCACCAAGCAGCATTTGTATCACTGAGTACCCACATAACCTACCAAACTACACTAACGGATTGGTGATAGCACTAAGTTGATACTAGAGAATATTCAAGAAAAGAAATAGCAATAGTATTTTTTATTAGTTGCCGGTTCGTTTAAATGGCAAGGCAATTATGTAACGCCGGCATTTGAGTCAGGACCACGTCCGGATGTATCGGTGGCGCGGAGGCCAAGCGAGCGTATGACACGATGACGGTTCGAGATACTGGATCTGGAGATAACTAGTGTTTTTAATGTCCCTCTAATAATGACGTACGAATGGAATGACACACGTTTAATAGGCATGTATGTAACTATCTAAGTTAGTGTTTTATTGGGAGAAACAGCTATCAGCTGGCTCGGGTAGTGTATTTGGGTGTATCCCAGTTGGATTTTCTCAGGATCAGACCGGTTTTATGACAATATTAATGTGCCACAGGCCACTACAGGTCCCTTTGCACTGCAGTGGGACAACAGACTATATAGCGTGCATTCGGGATAAAGTGATTTGGGATTACTTTCTTTCGCGCGAACGTTATTCGGGATAAAGTGATTCGTGATTTTATGATCAGGTTATTATAATAGATATAGGTATGTTATAACTGCAAATACAATGGATACGTGCGCAGCTAAAGTTGCGAAGTATGCTCGTTAAAAGTTGTTGACGCGTTGTGCATGTGCTCAGTTGAAGAGCCCGCGGTGTCTGATCATTACCGCACAGAGTATTGTTGAAACTTATAATTGAGACAAACTCTTTACGAAGATCCGATTATTGTGGATATGCTTAACTACGTGAATATTCTATCAGCTAAATAGTGTAGGTACCTACTTCCATACTCAGTCCATTGATTTTATTCTAATTGCAAAAGTGTACAATATGTAACATTCTGAATGCATGTATGCTCTATTATATTATGTCTGTTGAGTATATAATAGTAGAGTAGAGTAAAGGCCATCGCAACAATGAGCCACTTTGTAAACTCTCTCAGTTAGGGAATAATTTATAGTCGCACGTGCAGACAGGTGGCACTCAAAATGCGCGTGCCATACTAAAGCTGTGCAAACACTTCGTTTCAGCTGAATTCAGCAACTCTCGTCGTGGCTATAAATTTGCATGGCATATCGCAAACACTGAAGGCGACGTGAGCGTAGCCTGCGTGCCGTGTGCGTGGTGCCGCCAGATAGCGCTCATAAGTACTCATAACTCTCGTGAACACGCGCCTCATGCAAATTACTCATATCATAACGTAACACTATACTGGAGGGAGACACACAAGAGTGCGAACACTCAAAATGAATCAGGATTTTTCAGAAGAAAGTTTGATGCTCGATGTATTTTTGTGGAAGAAAGTTGAGGACGCGATCGTCTTTTGAAGGCATTTTTTCTGGAAAAACCGGCCAAGTGCGTGTTGGACAAAGGGTTCCGTAGTTAGGATGTATTTATCCCAAGAACAAACTTTACATTGTAAGTAGATGAAAAACATGTTCCCCCATACATTCCAACTGAAAAGAAAGAAGAAACAAAATACGTTTATTTGCGTTAAACATTAACATGCACGCACAATGAAGGGTTCCGTAGCTGGGATGAATTTATCCCAAGAATAAACTTACAATTGGTGACCCCGAATATGAACGTCAACGCAACCTTCGTGCAACTACTTCAGCGTGACGTCATCATCATCACTCCCGCAAGCTTTCGTGAGGCGAGTCACACAGCCAGCCAGCACCCACGGCTTCAACCTTTAATTTCATTTCAATCACCGTCTTTTAAATTTTTAAGCATACTAAACTAACTAATACGAGTAAAAAATGGGCCGACTAGTCGGCTTTCCCGACTAGCCGCCGACTAGGTAGTCGGTACATCACTAGTATGTATGTATGTTCATTTGTTCCCTCATAACTTCTAAACTACTCATCATAATTTGACAAATGGGGTATCATTGGAAGCGTCTCGGTGTCCGCTGGTTATAGGCTATGTAAAGTTACATTAAATTGAATATAGCGCCCTCTAGAGGACAAAAGTCATGAACTAAAAAAAAAGTTTTTTTAATGGTACCATGTTGGTTTAATTATTAGCACATTTCAAAAATGTAATAATATATTATTAGTATTATTACCCCAAAATAATTTAAATAAAAATAAGTATAAAAACTAAAACCCAACTACGGCAAAAAAGTCAACTAAAAAGGTATAAACAAGTCATCTCAGACAGACAAATTAAAAATCCGGAGTCACACGTAATCTATTCGATTTATCCCCTAAAACGTGTGACTCCGCATTATTGTACTTACATCTATAAAAGGTTTTATGTTCAAACTATGTAAAACTAGCTTCTGCCGCGACTTAGTCCGTATGAAATTTCGGCCCCCACCCACCCGCATCACCCGCCCACGCTATTGCTTCGTTTTCGCTTAGCATTATTTCTGACTTTTTTCTTTTTGCTCGGCTCCTAAAGATCGTAGCGAGGAGTAACCTGTCTCAAGAATTGGGCTATTTAATGCTAAAAGAATTTTTCTAATCCGACCGGTAGTTACGGAGATCACCCCCCCCCCCCCCCCCTACATACAAACTTACAAATAAACAAACAATTTTTTGTCAGCGATGTAATCCCCCAGCATAGTGTGCGTTTTATACAAGATTAAAATTTCGTTTCATTTAGTTGGAGTATGTGGGAAGGTATTTTTAACAGACTTCGCAAAAAGGAGGAGTTTATCAAGGTTAACGAGGTTAGAGGCCATTATTATATTGCTCTGATGGCTCTTTTCTGCAGAATAATAAAAACATTTTACAAAAAAAACCGAGTCAGAGTAAAATCGAGTTCCGTTTTTTCATTTGGACGTACGGGACCCTAAAAAGATAGATTTTATGCAATCTTTGACTTGGTTACACACAATTTTATAAGCTCTCAATTCTCATATGTAATCGTAAGATGAATCTGAAATAAACGATTATTTATTTATTTATAATGAGTAGGGGAAGAACAAAGAAACGATGGATGGACTGTGTAAAAGATGATTTGGCTAGAAGGAGTAACCCACTCCCGAGATGATGACTAATAGAGATGGACGAAAAAGACATGTTGCACCGACCACAAATACACTGGGATAAGGGCGGAAGAATGATGAGTAGGTAGTAACCCGGATATGTGCCCGGTTCTCGTTATTGGCAATGGCCATGCCCCCTATTCGTTCAGACTTTATCATAACTGGTGGGTGTACTACCTATGACCTCTTGCTAGAGGGACCTTCAGGAACTAGAGCCCTTGCTACTGCGGTGCATAGGCTGTTGAATAAGTTGAATTGTACTTACATAAAGGTGCTTTACATAAAGTACTTACATAAAGGTGCTTTACATAAAGGTACTTATCTAATATGTTGTGAAGATTGATCTCATCGTTTTAAGTGAAGAGTAACTCTTCTCAAAGTGCGATAGTGAGCTCACACAGAATCTGCGTGAGCATAGGGACTATTGCACTTTGAGAAGAGTTAACCTTCTGCAGCAATCTATATATTATCGTACTGGGGCTCTGGTCAGTGGTCAGTAACAATATGTCGCACCCGCACCCACGATTTATTGGGTAGCTTCCGGAATACTAAACAGATCCAATGACCCATTAACAACACAAACTCTAAACTCAAACATTATACCTCCCTCTATCTAGCACACTCATCATTTTATCCGGGGTTTAATAACTTATTAAAGTTGTAGGTGAATATCCTGCCTAGGTACTTGAATGATTATTGATAAACTGAAATTTGATTTTTTTTATTTTACTATTCTTCATTTAGGTAGGTACATAATTATATTTAAATATCATAATTATTATATGCAATCTAGCACTAAAATATTATGGAATTTCATTTTAATTTTCAAGTACTTACTCATAGAATGCTATCATTTTCTTTTTGTCTTAGTGTTGATCGTCAATTAAATTTTAATACAACTGAAAGAATAACATCCCAGTAGCGCCATCTCATGAGTTATTTGTAATAAACTTTACTACTACTGCTACTGGACAACAGATAGCGCCAAAGCACGTTCCGTTTTCATTGATCACTAAAATATATTTTGTAAATAACCATCATGCAAACGTTTAGAATATTATAATTATTAAGTGTTACACTCTTAGAAATTAATAAAAAAATAATAAATCTAATAAATTAATGATTTTGCAAAAATATTTTTTTATTCTGTGAAAAACGTACCGCAGCTGACACTTTGATTTGAACAATACTTGCTCCTCTTGGCCGCATTCCGAATTAAAATGTAATCAATTTGACCGTGCTTACGCCCGTTCCGAATAAGAGTGAGTGCGATAAAGATGTCCCGCAAAAATGACAGTTGTTGAGCTGGGCTGTGTCAGCTTTTGAGTCGCATCATAATATCTTAAAACTAGCGTGGTAGGTATTTTCGAAATTCCTATAATAACCTAACCTAACCTAACCAAAGAAGAATACACAAGATAGTATACACAAAGAATTATGTAATGTCATAGGTTTTGACGTTAATTAAGCGAGTAATGTGAGCGCGTTCACGAGCGTTCCGAATTGTTACCATCAGCTGTCATAAACGTATTATCTAAATCGGAACGCAAATTATTTATGTGAGCACTTGTGAGCGATTAAATGGCTAATTCGGAATGCGGCCTTTGCTCAACTTTACTGTCAATGTCACGTTAGCGTCACACTTTGTTTCTGTTTGTTTTGGTTTCAGGCTATGATCGTAAATTTATTAAAAATAACTTATTGCTTACTACCTAAACAGCAAAATGCCAAAACCGACTTGTGTGCAATGTAACAGCAACGACTCCTTACTGTGGCGCGCGGCTGAAAACGGACAGATTTGCAACGAGTGTCATCTTTCAAACGCAGCCAGTAAAGAGTATAAAAGTGACGCCAGCATTAAAGCAGACCCTGACGACAAGAAAGATGATAAGGACGACACAGACAGCAAGAACGGGAGGAGTGAGGGAGAAACTACACCCGCTAAAGCGACGGGGAAGGGCACGAGGAAGAGCACTCGTTCAACTAGATATAAAGCAAAAACTCCTGCCCCCGCACCTTCGAAGGGCCCTGCCGCTCGCGGTCGCGGCCGGCGTAGTATATTCAAACGCCAGCCGCTGAAGGCCCCGACAGCTACAGCAACGGTGGTGACGAGCGACTCCATCTTCTACAAAGGCAACTACATGCAGGTTGGCGACATCGTGTCGATGACGGACATCGATGGCGGCACGTTCTACGCGCAGATCCGCGGCTTCATGACCGACCAGTACTGTGAGAAGAGCGCCGTGCTCACCTGGCTGCTACCTACCAAGGCCAGCCCGCCGCCCGAGCAGTGCTTTGATCCTGCTACTTACATTATAGGTAATAATATGCTCTCATATTGAAATCTTAAATTTCCACAATAAACTTTTCATCACATAGATAAAAAGTTTCAAGTATTTTACTTTTGCATCATTACTAAAGGTTAGATTTTGCACGTAACAATTTAGGTGCAAAATCAAAACTTTAGTTGTGTTATAGCCTGCTTTTGTGGCACCAATATCAAATCAAACTTGTTCCATTGAAGGAATGTTATGGTAGATGTTATTTTAAGCTTTAATAAGTATGTTTTTGAGATGAAGTATTCAAATGTGTTTTGATATTCACAGGCCCTGAAGAAGAGCTACCTCGTAAACTGGATGTAATGGACTTTGTAATGCATGCTCCATCCGATTACTACAAAGCCAGCAACAGTCCATACCCACTCACAGACAACGAGCTCAACAACTACAGCGGGTACATCTGGACCAGTCTCGAGCCCAAGGAGAAGACGTAGACATAGACATTGCTAGGTGGTAGTATGTATTATTTTAGTAATAAAGATATTTTTAAGTATGTATTTCTTGTTGAATTTATTGAGTATCTCAATCATTAGCATAATCCACCCAGACTCAAGTATTCTCTCTGTGATAGCTCTCGTCATACAAGCTTTAATTAAATGTACACTTACTGAAATGTTTACTTACGTCTTATCACAGAGTACTTTTTAAGGTTCCGTAGTCAACAAGGAACCCTTGTGGTTCCGCCATGTCCGTCTGTCTGTCCGCGGCTCAGCTCAGAGACTGGTAGTACTAGAAAGCTGTAATTTGGCATGAGTGTACATATTAATTACGCCGACAAAGTGGCAATGAAGTCATGGGTAGCTCCCCTACACGTAAAGTGGGGATATTTTTGCGTCTATCCCATGGTGTGGGGTATTTTTGGAAAGGTCGTTCAAAAATATTGTGAGTTTGTTATAACCATTTTTGGATTGAAGGATCCGTTTGCGAAAAACGCTAATTTTTGTTAGAGTCAAGTGTCCCCCCGCCCCCCTGCCAGCTAAATGGTAAGTTCTGGTACCTATTGTGGAAAAATTCACAGCAGTAGTATATACAACGAAATTAAAAGGAAAACTATCACAGCTAAGTAGCCTCTACAAGTTAACGAGTAATTATCGACAAACTAACATTAATAAATTGCAGTTGCAAAAACATATACTTATTATTAAAGTTGTGTGGAGGATATAGAAATACAGTTAGCTATCATAGAGCCAGAAAAACGATTTGAATATATTCATATATCTTTTTATGTAGGTAGGTACCATTGAGTTGAGGTATTATTGTACATACTAACGTACGTACAATAATACCTCAATGGTAGGTACGTTTAAAATACCCGAATGACATATTATCTTTAACTACATTAACCGTCAGTGTTGCTAAGCAACTCTGGAGTAAGGAGTAAGTATATAATTATATTTTCCATAACAGTTCTCCCATACATTTCGTTTGGGAGAACATGTTTTTCAATTACAATGTCAAGTTTGTTCTTGGGATAAATTCATCCCAGCTACGCTACGGAACCCTTCATTGTGCGTGGTCCGACACTCACTTGGCCGGTTTTATTATAAACTAGCTGCTGCCCGCGGCTTCGCCCGCGTGAGTGTCGGAAAATACCCCATACATCCCCATGGGTTTTAAGTATAAATATTGAGTTTCTAGTTAATCGGACAGCGCGTTAAAATTCTTCCATACAAACACTGACACCCCCCAATCCCCCTTTAGGGGGTAATTTAGAAAAAGAAAAACTACAAACTTTATAATTTATTTAGATAACTAATCGTGCGAAGTTTCATATTTATTACCTCAAGGAATAAGATTTTTCATACAAACTTTCATCCCTTATTTTACCCCCTTAGGGGTTGAATTTCGAAAAATCCTGATACACGTTATTCTTAATTTTTGGGTTTAAGTATAAATATTGAGTTTCGAGTTAATCGGACAGCGCGTTAAAATTCTTCCATACAAACTTTGACACCCCCCAACCGTAGGATAGGATACTTTTCCGGGATAAAAAGTACCCAGTGTGGTGCCCAGGATACTAAAGAATAATTATACCAAGTTTCATCGCAATCGAACCGGTAGTTTTTGCGTGATACCTGAACAAACAGACAGACAGACAGACAGACAGACAGACAGACAAAAAAAAATTTAATCACATTTTTGGGTTCGGTGTCGGTCTAGTAACACCCCCTGCCATTTATTTTTTTGATATTTTCAATGTACAGAATTTTCACTTCTACAGATTTATTATAAGTATAGATAGGATTCGTATTTCATGGGTTTCATTAACTCGAACAGGCTGATTTTTTTAAATTGCTATACTTAATTGCAATTAAGGGTAGCTTACAAAAAAAAATACCTACACTGTATAGGTACCTATGGGACATCTTTTCGAAACATCTAAGTACCTACTTTACCAATAGTATTAATAAATATCGGAGAATAATGGTTTGCTATAATTTTTACTTCCTTTTTCTTTGGACATAAGGAAGAAAATTTAAAAAAAAAATTGCCTTAAAATAATAAAATTTTAATCTCATAGCAAGAAACTAAGCGAAGTAACTTTTGTCTACAAACAAAACTGACCTTTTGAAGTTTTGACTTTGACTGTGACAGCCAGTGTTACCAAATTAGTGGATATTCCACTAAAACTGGTCTAGGGGTATGAGGAACAGGGTTTAAAGTTCACTCATCCTCTATAGAAAAGGGAGGATCCTTCGACCGGTGTTGTGTCTGGCGGGCAATTGCCCAAGGATTGATGTCGGATAGTCTTAAATATGCGCGGTAAACTTAAATAGCGCGATGCAAGATTTGTGCCGTCAGGTCTTTGATGCGCAGTTCGCATGTGGCGATTTTAGTGGCTGGCGGTTTTTTCTAGTGGTTTAGTAGACTGCAGTTTCAATAAATCAAAACGCTATCACCTAACCCAAATATATTATTATAGAAATATATTATTTTTACTTCATTAATTATTGCGACAAATTCATTTGTTGAAATGGAATGAGAGCAAAGATACAAAAAAAATATTGGAATTAAGTATTGCATTTCAAAGCTGTTCTAGGGGAATCTAGATTTGAGGTTTTAGCGACTTTTGCGATTACTCTCATACACAGACTATATAGAGAACTAACGTCTCTCATAGTAACGTTAGTTCTCTATATAGTCTGTGCTCATAGTACTGCCTCATTCTAATGCCGATGCTGAGAGACTATGTAGCAGTATGAATGTTATAAAAAACAAGCAGAGGAACAGTACGAAGTTGAATTTTTTAACTGCCACATAAGAATACGCTGTGGTTTTGGTGTAAGATTGGAAGGAAAATGATGATTGTGAACATTATTCCATTAAAAGTTATAAAACAAATCGGTACCAAAGCATCATATAAAATTATGAAACCGACGATGATGGTGCAGACAAAAATTCAAAAACATTCAGAAGGGAAGGGAAGGGAGGCAAAATGGAGAAAACGAATTTTAGAATATCCGTTTTTTTTTTAATGTTTATAGTTGTTGTTTGAATATTTATATATTATGTTCCTGATCTTGACTTGTTGATATAAGTACCTACTAATAATATTGTAGGTATGTTGATTTACTGATTTTAAATATTTTACAAAATAATAATAAAGAACATTTTTTTCTAATATAAGAAGTGTTTTTTTTGTTGAAAAAACTAAAAATTCACTTAGTAGAAAATTTATAGATTAGGGCCAATTTTCGTTAGTGGTTTTCTGGTGGTTTTAGAATTTGAATCTGGTGGAGTGGAGAGCTAGGTTAACTGTTGGCAACACGGTAACAGCTGTCAGCATTCAGCTGCTCGTTGTTCATTGAATATTATGTTCTGTGGATTACACTATTTCTCGTTGTACATAATAATATCAATTCAAATATTTTCCACATAATCACAATGAGTCGCAAAGAAGCTCTGTCGTCGTTCATCCAGCAGATTCACGGCCGCCCCGTCGTCGTCAAACTGAATAGCGGCGTCGACTACAGAGGTTACATTACAATCATTTGTTTATTTACTTCAATACTTTACCTTGAGCTCCCGCGCTCTTCGAGATTACATCAGATACACGCAGTTACCTTTATTTGTCGTCCACATAAGGACCCTGTGTGGAATAAGATAATCGTGAAAACAATGTTTGTAAGACATAGTTTTATAGGTTAGGTTTAATATTATTGACGATGATGCAAACAACACTTATTGCCTGCCATGTAGCATCTTATAAATATACGTAAAACTAAAAAAAACTAGAGAATATGTCGCCATTTGAATTAAATTACTTTGTAGTTTCTCGCACACCTCTCGACATCTCGCTGTAAACAGAGAGTGCGCGAAGTTTAGTTCGCTTTATCGCGACAATGTAAACGTAGCATTAAACTTGTACTTTCGGGGTTCCAGGTGTGTTGGCGTGCCTAGACGGCTACATGAACATAGCACTCGAACAGACTGAAGAGTATGTGAATGGCCAGCTCAAGAACAAATACGGAGATGCGTTCATCCGCGGGAACAATGTGCTCTACATCAGTACACAGAAGAGACGGATATAGGTAACTTAAGTATTGTGATAAGATAGGATTAAGAATATAATAAATGTTTTGTAATCTCTGACATTTCAGTACTTATTTTTATTTCAGAACATTTTATACCAAGGTTAATTTTATAAGTTCATAGTACTTAATACAAAAAGATAATATGAATTGATGACTCATAAAAAACCTCCATTGAGACAACTTTGTAAAGTAAACAATAAAGTATGGACTGCAGCAAGTTGACTTCTTATGTATAGTAAAACTTCACATCTCCATACATCTGAGGAAATAGAAAACAATATAATTAATATCGGTGCAATTAAACACTAATCTTAGATCTATTAGGGATATGCACAAGAGGTAACTAAAGATTAGATTCTGTTGAAAGACATTGGTGCCGATTTCCTTGTTCACAAACTAGATGAAACATTCAGACTTTCTAGCTAGTACGCGCTAGTACCGGCAAAAAGCTTACCTGGACATCTTTAGGCACATCTGCTGGACCTTTTCCATTGCCCAGATCTGCAATAAGCCTCTCTCCTCTATACCCATAGTCTTTAGCATACTGTTCACGTCCCCTTTTGGCATGCTCCGGATTAAAGGTAGCATCTACTCGATAGTTGAGAATGCGTCTGTCAAATAGTGGTGCCCAGAAACTTGAGTAGATAGTCACACTGTCACAACATGAGAATACAGTTAGCAGAGTCAGCAGAACTGTCAACTGTGTGGCACGCATGCTTAGTGAGCCACTTTATGTAATACACTGAATGGAACTTATCAACTTAGCCCTGTATACTGAGTATGTGCGTGCAAACAATAGTGTTTGATGAGCTAACACGCTCAAGGATGCTGTTCAAGTTGTGAGTTATGTTTGATTATCTGCTTTGGAGGTGATAATGTATGTTGTGTTGTGACTGACACCTATACTCGAAAAGGGAAAAAATGTGGATGAAACTATACCTCATGCGTAGCAGCCCAATAACTGTAGTATTATTATTTGGTTAATCACTCTAGCAGCTAATGAGCTGATGTGTGTATTAGCTTGGAGATATTTAATCTGTCCAGTGGATTATTGAAGCAGTTCAGTGGGGGTAGGAAGTACCTAGCACATAGGTATGAAATCATAACTTTATTTGTGAATATCATTTTAGGGGAGTGTCCCTCACCTAGACTGGGTCTTCAGTCATTCAGAACAGTCTTGTTTATAATGTTTATTTATTTTGCATAATTAATAAACTGTTGTCTTTAGTACTAAGAGTTTTGTGGTTGTGGTTTTAAAAGCACCTTATTTGGCAGTGCTTCATAAACTCATAACATAAACAAGTTAAGCAAATACAAGCTTTATGTCTTAACTATTTTATTATACAAATAAGATTTATTAGCATCTAACTAATACAACGAATATTATAGCATTATGTACATTTCAGACAGCCACCCAGCCACCCTGTATGTAGGTATCATTACGGATATATATACCTACAAACAGTGTTGCTGTATATATTTTATTATTTCAATATGAAAGTAATGTGTCTAGTAGATGCCCTCGAGCGGCGAGTACGACTTGTACTGGTAGAGTTCGGGCCCTCCGTAGCCGTACAGCAGCTTGCCTTTTCCGTTCTCGTCGTAGTACGGGTAGCGGTAGTTCGGCCTGCAACATACAACATGTTTCATCCTATAAACTTACGAGATAAGCTATGAATCTCTCAGGTAGCAACCTGGGTTTGTGCATGGTTAGTGCCAGGGTAGCCAGGGGGCTAAGGTAGTCCGCCAAATTCAAATGTTCTTACGTTTTTTTTTGCATGTTGCTGCAAATTGCAAAAAACGAAGGAAAATTTGAATTTCGCGGAGCGTAAGCAACCTTTGTTACATAGGACTTAAGGCTCCCGCAGACAGGTACGACGCGACGATTTCCATGAAGTTTTCAATGTTCTACTAGAGTCGCGTCGCGCTTGTCTGCGGGAGGCCGGGAGCCACACACAGTCACAAACCATGATGGGTTAATGAGTGATGTTATGTTATGTAAAACACATCTTAACATTGCATTGCATAACATTTAAACATTGCAGTTATGAGAAGAGGAGACGTTTAAACGTGAAAAATCGCTAATCTTTTTATTTAATTAAATATGAATAAAACCGGCCAAGTGCGTGTCGGACCACGCACAATGCAGGGTTCCGTAGCTACTCGTTAACTAGTAGAGCCTACTTAGCTGTGATAGTTTTCCTTTTAATTTCGTTTATATACTACTACTGTGAATTTTTCCACATATCCAGAACTTACCGTTTAGCTGGCGGGGGGGGGGGGGGGACACTTGACTCTGACGAAAATTAGCACTTTAAAGCTTAATATTTCGCAGACGGATCCTTCAATCCAAAAATGGTTTTAACAAGCTCACAATATTTTTGAAAGACCTTTCTAAAGATAGACCACACCATGGGAAAGACGAAAAAAAAAAGATATCCCCACTTTACATGTAGGGGAGGTACACACGGCTACACATCAAGCTATACATTTCCAGTTAATGCTGATCTCGCATTGTATAGGATTTCCGTACAATGCGAGGTCAGCTTATACTGGAAATGTATAGCTTGATGTGTAGCCGTGTGTACCCTAAAAAAATATATGTTTCATGATTTTATTTTACCACTTTGTCGGTTTCATTAGTATGTATACCTACTCATGCCAAATTACAGCTTTGTAGTAAGTACTAACAGTCTCTGCGCTAAGCGGGGGACAGACAGACAGACGGACATGGCGAAACTATAAGGGTTCCTTGTTTACTACGGAACCCTAAAAATGTTAAATATCTATTTTATATTGTAACGCGAATATATTTTCATGTCTCCCCCTTAAGACCTAGGCCAAATATTATTTGTTACGGATCATACACACTGGCGCGATATCGCGGGCGCGACCGGCAGCGTTACCGCACCAGTGTGTACGAGCCTTTATTCGGATAGCTCATGCATGACATAAAGAGGTGCCAAAAATTATTTTAAAAAAAAGGCAAAATTTCGCGGGTAATCTGGTAATCTACCTATTATACAATGTAGGTATACAATGTAACAATAACATAATATATACATTAAGTACTAGTATGTAAAGGCGCTAATTAGCTTTTTTGTGTATATGAATATAAAGGGGTTAGTTCCTAAAAAATAAAGAAAGATGTCGCTACATGTTCAATGCATAACAACACCATGAAGGTGTTACAAGAATATATAATGTATAGGTATGTTTTCCATATTTTAGCGTAAAATGAACAATAAATTAATTTAAGGTTATTTGCCTCTCAAAGTACTGGAAGTTGGGTGCTCGGGGCTGCGGGATGGTGCCGTCTGCGGCCATCAGCGTGGACAGCACCACCGCCATCTGGAAACATTAACACTAGCATCAATAGTCCTGTTACCCTACAGCACGCCTAGCATGACTACAATAGGAACAGCTCATGCTACGCGTGCAGTTCCACTTTTGTGTGTGTTTTGTCCATTCATACATTATGACGTTGAATTAATTCAACTGATAATATACGTTTGACATCCGTCAAGATACCCAGCCCGTGAAATTATAATCGGTTACCTACGGTTTTTTTGCTAATCGCAGCGCTGTTCGAGTATCCGTTCAGTTGGCAAGGCGTGAAAAGGTAACATACAGACCTACAACCTTGGCATTTAGATATTACTAGCCTCTGCCGCGACTTCGTCCGCGTGTAAGTCGTAAGAGTCGTGTGAGAAGCAGCGTGTCCTGAGGTTGACACCCGCAGCCTTCAGTGTCTGCCCCTGTGACTTGTTGATAGTCATCGCAAAGCATACGCTCACTGGGAACTGCACGCGCTTAAGCTGGAAGGGGTAATTGTGGGGAATTCGCGAAACACTGTCTCGCTAACGCCACTACTGTCTTGTCTATACTAATATAAAGAGGTAACATTTTTTTGTTTGTAAGTTTGTATGTAGGGAAGGAAAAAAGGTTATAGGCTATCAAAATCACGCTACGACCATTAGGAGCCGAACAAAAAGGAAAAGACAAAAAGTCAGGAAGAACCTTCCTTCCGCCTAGCCTTTTCCCAATCATGTTGGGGTCGGCTTCCAGTCTAACCGGATGCAGCTGGATACCAGTATTTTACATGGAGCGACTGCCTATCTGACCTCCACAACCCAGTAACTGGGTAATACGATACCCCTTGGTAAGACTGGTTGTCAGACTTTCGGGCTTCTGACGACTCGTAACGACTGTCAAAGATCCACGAATGACAGCCAGGACCAACGGCTTAACGTGCTTTCCGAAGCACGGAGGAGTCTCAGTATGTACCTAAAGATGGCTTGGCCACCCATCTAGGCCACAAAATCCGGAGTCACCATAGTTTTAGGGGATAAATCGAATAGATTACGTGTGACTCCGGATTTTTTATTTGTCTGTCTGAGATGACTTGTTTAAACCTTTTTAGTTGACTTTTTTGCCGTAGTTGTGTTTTAGTTTTTATACTTACTTTAATTTTTATTTAAATTATTTTGGGGTAATAATATATATATATATTTTTGAAATGTGCTAATTAAACCCTTTCATTTGATACCCAACATGGTACCATTAAAAAAACTTTTTTTTTATTTCATGACTTTTTGTCCTCTAGAGGGCGCCATATTCAATTTAATGTAATTTCACATAGCTTTTAACCAGCGGACGACCGAGACACTTCCAATGATACCCCATTTGTCAAATTATGATGAGAAGTTTAGAAGTTATGAACATACATAATTATACTTATACATATATACTTACATACATACATACCGATCAAAATCATTACCATCCTTTTTGCTTCGCCGTAGTCGGGTAAAAAACATGTTGTGCATCGGACGGAGAGAGGAGTAAAACAAATGTCAATGACCCACACAGACACGAAAAGACAGATTGAGGTGAGCGGGTCACCCCGATCTGATACTTAGGAGCAGTACATACTGACAACTTAGCTTACTTATCTTATATTTTACCTCAAAACCTAATATTACGACAAATCGTATTATCGTATAGTCAAGTGCACGTCCACAGTAGGTAACAATAAACTTGACAGAACCATTAATTTTTTTCAGTAAGTAATGGATTTTTTCCCTTATTTACTTAAGTAGGTACATAATTATATAAAGTTCCAAGTGTTACTATGGGGCTGCCTAGGTAGGTACCTAGGTAGGTACTGTAAATGTTGTACAGGCTGATCGAAAAATAACTCTGATTGCATTCGATTATTGTTCAAGTGAATTTGTAATGAATTTTAAATAAAATGTAAGTAAACCTAATACCTACTATGTAGGTAGGCTAATAGGTTTTTATGAAAAAAACTAGTGTTATAGGTAATAGACGTGTAGCAGCTAGTGTAGGTAGGTACTTACGTTTCTCTGAGATAAGATGACAATTAATCTATACTTATAATAAATCTGTAGAAGTGAAAATTCTGTACATTGAAGATATCAAAAAAATAAATGGCAGGGGGTGTTACTAGACCGACACCGAACCCAAAAATTTGATTAAAAATTTTTTTGTCTGTCTGTCTGTTTGTTCAGGCATCACGCAAAAACTACCGGTTCGATTACGATGAAACTTGGTATAATTATTCTTTAATATCCTGGGCACCACACTGGGTACTTTTTATCCCGGAAAAGTACCCTATCCTACGGTTGGGGGGTGTCAAAGTTTGTATGGAAGAATTTTAACGCGCTGTCCGATTAACTCGAAACTCAATATTTATACTTAAACCCAAAAATTAAGAATAACGTGTATCAGGATTTTTCGAAATTCAACCCCTAATGGGGTAAAATAAGGGATGAAAGTTTGTATGAAAAATCTTATTCCTTGAGGTAATAAACATGAAACTTCGCACGAATAGTTATCTAAATAAATTATAAAGTTTGTAGATTTTTGTTTTTTCTAAATTACCCCCTAAAAGGTTGGGGGGTGTCAATGTTTGTATGGAAGAATTTTAACGCGCTGTCCGATTAACTCGAAACTCAATATTTATACTTAAAACCCATGGGGATGTATCGGGTAATTTCCGACACTCACGCGGGCGAAGCCGCGGGAAGCAGCTAGTATAAAATAAATAAGTACCTTTAAGTAATAATAATTAATAATCTATTATTGTACGCCCCCACACTACATTACCAGTAGTAGGTACCTACTGGATGGCAGTTGGCCACTTGGCCGTACTTACCTACAATAAGTAGGTAACCCAGTAGGTAGGTATATAATTATGTCACGAACGATCGTCCTTGTATGGGACACACAAAGTTTCACAACACAGAAACTTACACAACACATTTATTTATTCTATCAACCATTACTGAAGTACTAACCATCGCCAGAATATACTTGAAGCACTGCATGTTCCCGAAACACTTTCCGCTACACGATAAAGTTCGTCTTCCCGCCGAAACGCAAACTATTTTCAAAAAAGGTTTATTATTAATGCGTTGCGTACGTGCGTAGTCTGTTGTCTATGTTACAACACTAATGCCTGGTGGAACGGTCGCGGTCGTGGAGTGGAAGAGAAAGCACGACTTGAATGTTAATGATGACCACTCCCCGCCACTTACCTGCTGACGTGCCGGCGACGGGGCGACCACTCAGATTTAAAAGTATTAATAGGTATGGAAGGAACTTTTACAACAAGGTCCCAGTAAGTTATACGTAGGTACTCACGTAGGTACCTACGTACCTAGTTTATTTTTGGGCCATATTTTGAGAGACAAATTATGGTGGATGGACTGTGTGAAAGATGTTAAGGCTAGAAAGGGGGTGAAAACCGAGATGACTAATACAGGAAGATGGAAGATAAAGACACGATGCCCCGACCCCAAATAAATTGGCAAAAGGGAAAAGAGAATAATACTTAATGATTATTTTGAAAGTTTAGGTGTTTCCATTCATTTGCTATATTACAAGTGGACAACGACTATCTTCCTGTAGTAGCTACATTCCACCCGGCACCCGGCCGCCTGTACCTACCTATAGGTACAAAGCCACGGACGCGGCGCGTCACAAGTCACAAGTGAAAGTACTATAGTACCGCTAGCCAATGACGTTTATACATCATTGCCGCTAGCACCGTTTATTTCGATGCGTGCTTCCGAACCGTCTCGAACTGCAAGTTTTACATCACACAATAGACTATCAGCTGGTTGGCTGCAAACGATAACAGAAGGACGCACACGTAGGTACACTCGGTGTAGGTCCTCCGGCGATTTGAAACTAAGTAGGTACTTATATCAAACGAAAGCAGTACTAACGGCTCGTGCAGACCGGCGCAATATCCCCAGTGTGTACGAGCCGTAATGGGACATACGTTGAAACGTCCAATGCAATCCAAATATCAGTGCAATACCTATGAAATGTAACAACAACAAGGCAAAGTTTCAACGTTGGTGTAGAATGCTGTTCCTATTAAATAGATACACTACAGTAGGTATGTTACATTTTATATTACGTTTCGCATAAGTGTTCACCCACCATAAAGTAGTTCTAGAACGAATGCTAGTCGCCTTGCATTCTAGTGTACGTACCTACACGGTGGTGTCATAATGGTTAGTTTTTGACAGTTTTTGTATGGCAAATCTGTCAAAAACTAACCATTATGACACCATTGTGACGTTTATAAATTAGTAGACTTAGGCCCCTGCACGCATGCACCCTAATTGCGTAATACCTACACGATCAATCACAATCTCAACCGTTTTGAACAACAGATTGCTAATCCATTGCTTCATCTGCTCAACAACGTAAATAACGCAATGAATCTTGTTAAAATGAAACAGATTAGTCTTAATCGTTTACGAAAATGTCTTACGCACTTACATAGAATAGATAGGTACTCTTAAATATGTACACCATAAAAAAACATACGTAGCCGAACTTCTATACCTATTTCTACTACCTCCCTCCCTCCTTGTCTAACAGTTGCGTAACCGGTGTTATGTGACGCAAGGATCACTTTTATTTAATTAATGAGGCTTTTACTTGTTAACTATGTAATTACTTAAGTACTGCAATTTCTATGTTATTACCATTTTTTTTGTTAAACGTTAATTTATGTATTAAGTAGTAAGTACCTACTGGAATGGAGGATTGATAAAAATCAATATTAAAAAAAACGCATTTATTGATTTTAAATCAGATTTTTTTATAAACATATTCCAATCTTATTGCAGTTCTTCTAAAATTATCAATAGGTAGGTATTAGTCAAATAACATTCAAACATACAATCGACAAGGAAAAATTCAGAAAATCAAGATCTTAAACGGAGAATACCCGAACTGTGTAGATAAACATTGAAATGAAAGGATTGAAATGAAGATGAAATGAAATGACATGATTATATTTTCTGTAAATAGGTTTGTACAGTGGCCAGCACATCAAGCTACCCAAAACTGTCAAACTTTCCCAATCAAACTTGAACCTAATGCTTTAGCGATAAAGTTTAAAATCTACTAAAGAAATTTGACAGACTTTAGTAGCTTGATGTGCTGGCCACTGTACATAAAAGTATAAAAACTAAAACCCAACTACGGCAAAAAAGTCAACTAAAAAGGTATAAACAAGTCATCTCAGACAGACAAATTAAAAATTCGAAGTCACACGTGTTAGGGGATAAATCGAATAGATTACGTGTGACTCCGGATTTTTAATTTGTCTGTCTGAGATGACTTGTTTATACCTTTTTAGTTGACTTTTTTGCCGTAGTTGGGTTTTAGTTTTTATACTTTTATTTTTATTTAAATTATTTTGGGGTAATAATATATATATTTTTGAATTGTGCTAATTAAGCCCTTTCATTTGATACCCAACATGGTACCATTAAAAAATCTTTTTTTTTAGTTCATGACTTTTTGTACTCTAGAGGGCGCCATATTCAATTTAATGTAACTTCACATAGCCTATAACCAGCGGACAACCGAGATGCTTCCAATGATACCCCATTTGTCAAATTATGATGAGTAGTTTAGAAGTTATGAGGGAACAAATGATTATACATACATACATACATACCGGTCAAAATCATAACCCTCCTTTTTGCTTCGCCGTAGTCGGGTAAAAACACGTTTACATGTCAATAATATTTTAAGTACTACCGTACTAGATGAGGTCGGCGTTTCCTATCTGACTACTCTGAGAAGAAAGGCCGAAATAAACTCAGAGGTCACAGTCTCTTCTAAAGTCCAGACTTACACGGTCTTCATATATTATTATGATCTAACCAATAAAATGGTTAGATCATAATAATATGAAGACCGTGTAAGTAGATTGGTGTCTGAAATGGTATTTTGAGGAAAGAACCATACAGATTTTTGAGTGGACCTGTCCAGTCAGTGCACGCATTTGTCAGTAGGTACTCGTGTAGTTCAACTCAGAACTCAAGGAGCTCAACGACTCGACGAACAATACCAAAGAAAGGACATTTGGGTAGGCCACATAGAGTAGGTACTCAAACTGTGGCGATTATCATTAAAACTAGCTGAGAAAAAGAAAAAGAAATAAGTAGATGCTTAAAATCCTCACATAAAATATATGTCACGTAAACCAACAAAAATTAAAAATTCTTTCCCCTCCCCTTTTTCTATAAACATGTACACACGGCTACACATCAAGCTATACATTTCCAGTTAATGCTGATCTCGCATTATATAGGATTTCCGTACAATGCGAGGTCAGCTTATACTGGAAATGTATAGCTTGATGTGTAGCCGTGTGTACAGTGGCCAGCACATCAAGCTACTAAAATCTGTCAAATTTCTTTAGTAGATTTTAAACTTTATCGCTAAAGCATTAGCGATAAAGTTTATGGGATTGGGAAAGTTTGACAGTTTTGGGTAGCTTGATGTGCTGGCCACTGTACATAGTTTGCTAGTTAAATTAGTATACATAAAATAAGGAATTTAATTATATATATATGGAAGTTAAATTCTGAATACAATAATTCAATAAATAAAAAAATAAAAATGTCAATAATAAACACTTAGTTTAAAATAGTTTGTTGCTTGGGGTACCTACATTGGAGCGATTAATAGTCCCAAGCCTTTTTGTCGTAAAGAACTATAAAGAAACCTTTTTGACAGTTTCTGTTTAAATCATCTAAACTTATTGAGGCTCAGTTCTTTAGCATGGCTTGGGAGTTTGTTACTACTTTGGCACTTAAATGAATTAGGTAGGTAAGTACTAATTTTCAACACATTTGCTCGTAAAGTGGCTCTTATTGAACCGCTTTTAGGTTCATAATGCAGTGTATTAAACACGCGTGCTTTTTACTTTATGATAACGCACTAGTGCTGTAATGCCATAGATAACTATTTACTAGTCGGAGTACCCCAGTCCTATGACATGGAGTTAGTAAGTACTATCATGGCAGCATGGAATTTGTATTTATAAAAAATTACTTTGGTGAAGCTTTTATTTGCTTTTGTAAAAAGAAATACCATAGGCAAACCGGGGCGTTTAGTTATAGTATTTTTTTTTTATAAAAGCATATTTTTAATAAAAGCGTATTGTATTGTAGGAGTATTGTAATTAATAAAACTTCTATGTACATTTTTATTGAACTATGTATACATGGAATAAGTATGTACTATTTTAAATTATATCACCCGAGCAGAGATGTGCGCTTTTAAATATCATCAAATAATTCATGCATTCATATTATGCCTATTGTTTATATAAATAAACAATGATAAATTAACATAATATTTTATCAAATTATATATTTTTCACTACATATTAACCTTAATTTGCGTATTCAAAACATTTTTATTATATTTTTCGTATAGGCTGTTCAGCGGTTTTGCCTTTATTAACATTTTCGCGCGCATCTCTAGAGGAAAAAAAAAACCAGCGCGCCATTTTCCATTTCCACAGATATTTGTTATCGTTTTTGTTGTTGTGTGGTTAATTATTATCAAAAATACGAAATCTAAAGTATTGTCACCAACCGACGACGTAGAAAAGTTTTTAAAATAAACTCCGGATAGTCAGTACCCTGGCAACAAAGGTCAGTTGAACTTTAGGTACTTACTTATACATCTAAATGTCTCATCTGTAGGTATAGTCACGTTATTCTATGCCTATGCCTCAAATCTGTTTTTCCTCGTGTGTTGAAAAACGTCGTATGAAACGCGTGTGCATTCATCATTTACACTCTCGGCTACCTTATCGCGCTCGCCTGCGGCTGTGTCGAGTGTAATGACTATCACCGCACACTTGTATCATAATGTACCTACCTACTATTTTTACATAAATAAGGTTCTCTTTTAGATATTGAGATGCAACTGTCATTATGTTTATTTCCTTAAATTTATCCCTCAGTGAATGCCTACAGCTAAGGTTATAAATCGCTCGAATGGCTCGTTTCTCCAGCACAAATATAGCCTGAATGTTGGCTGCATTCCTGCATTTCCCCAGCAAAATGCCGTACGACATTACACTATGGAAATAACTAAAATATACTAATCGAGCTCTGTTTCCGTCATCAGTCAAATGACGGATTTTATAGACCGCGTAGGCTGCAGAGCTTAGCCGTTTCGACAATTTGGTTATATGTGGGCCCCAAAACACATTGCACATGTGTGCGCCATAATTTAAGTTGGGGAAGTCCATTGCCACTTTTTGGTTGATTTTGTTGCATTAATGGCCTGTTCAGATAAAAGCGATATCGCTGTCGCGCTCGGTAGCGATACTGGTTCGCCTTCTGCTTTATTACTTTGCGCAGTATCGCTACCGAGCGCGGCAGCGATATCGCCTATAAATTCTCAACCCTGCTGGAATGTAAATGTAAATGCATGAGTCCAATCTCGATAAGGGATTTTTGATACGAGCTTTCTACTTCCCATAATTAAGTGTACTTAGAAGTATTGAGAAGAACAGTATATAAAAACAGTAAGACCATATTTAGAATTGCATTCATTTATTTATCACATTCGTTGAATAACAAAAATTGTAACTACTAACTATAGTGACTACTGCGTTGTGACGTCCAACCTGTTCACAGCGCCACGCTCAGATCTGCATCGTACGACTAACAACGTCCCAAATGCAACTTTTATCGAGCATCTACTGATAAATATAATAGCAGCCGCTGTGTAACTGTGACAAACAGCTCGGCCAGACTTAAGTCTTGACATCGCTGCATGTGACTGTTCACTCTAAATGTAACTAATGACTAGATTGTACCTATAACACTTGTACGGTGAATTTGTCCTTGCCTCTCTTGCTTAGTAGACGAACATACATGGAATCAATGACGTATTATATATAGACACGTTATCAACAAACATCTCGGCGCTTAAAAACGGCGAAAATACTAGATAACTACTTATACGCGTAAAGAAAGGGAAATACGTAATATTACGTATATATAATTATAATTATTATTATAATAGGGAAATATGTAATATATAATTTATTTTTATCGTTTTCACACGATATAAATTAAAAACAAACGTAGCGTCGCGCGACAGGTTGGTGCGTGACTGAGCGCAATGTGGCCAATTGGCTTCATTTCATGTTGCCATTTTA
Organism: Eupsilia transversa; assembly: GCA_914767815.1. Taxonomy (NCBI): domain Eukaryota; kingdom Metazoa; phylum Arthropoda; class Insecta; order Lepidoptera; family Noctuidae; genus Eupsilia; species Eupsilia transversa. The sequence continues at coordinate 12,046,395 of OU611896.1, forward strand.
GAGTGCGGACAACGTATCTATAGTTTTATACATCATTGCATGGAATCGTATGATTCACAAACTTCCAACAAATCTGAATGTCATCATCACCATCAAACTCCACGAGACAAATGCACTTTACTCATGACTATACTACTTTACGTTTCAAATGCTCGCTACATCGTGATGCTTAACAATACAATATTTTACATTCTTTTAACATTATTATAATTATAAAATGCAATAAACATAACAGTGCTTGATAAAACTTTACAACAGTTGTTTAGAAAACAATTATTTAAAGCACAAGTATTTTATTTATACATACACAAAGACGATAAAAATCGTGATAAGGTACATACATGAGGAATATCCTCGTTGAGATGCTAGTCTATCTAGGAAGAGTATTTATGTACAAGTCAACTAACTAAATAATATCTACAGAGGCTTGGCCTTCATTATTCGATGACGACACGTCACTATATTCTTTTAGAACAAAGCTTATTATATAATATGCAACACAAAGCACTTCAACGATTATTTTATTGAACACTTACTCTTTTTCTTGAAAACCACTAATCAATCGTATAAAAAATGTTTGCTGAAGTATATTCTTTTTACTGAGAAAAAGCGTAGCATCTTTACATTTATTGCTCTCCGAGAGATAAGTCACCTCGGCGAAGTGATTTCGTATGGAATATATGTGTCGTCGTCAGCTTATAATAATATTGCTAGGTATCAATATAACATTACACAGTTGACAGTTGGCCCTTTGGGCCACTGTCACAAGTTCACTTCACCCGGCGGTAGTGTCGGCAGCAGTGTTCGTGCGCGTGCGACCGCGTCACTCACAAGTTCACTTCACTGGCGGTAGTGTCGGCGGCAGTGTTGGTGCGCGTGCGACTGCGTCACACATTGGCACTCGGCGCACTGTCACAAGTTCACTTCACTGGCGGTAGTGTCGGCGGCAGTGTTCGTGGCCGGCGCCGGCCGCGCGTCAGTTGGCGACGGCGCCAGCGATGTGCGCGCGGTGCGAGCAGTAGTCCAGCGCTCGCTGCGCCACGCCGCGCGGCCGCGTCAACATGGCCGCGGCCTGCTCGAACTTGTGCTGGTTGCGTCTGGGGGGAACCATATTCATACATTAGCAAAATCATCATCTACCTAGCCTTTTCCCGACTATGTTAATATCAGTATTTTACATGGAGCGACTGCCTGTCTGCCCGCCACGATCCAGTTAGGCTAAGAACTCACGGAGCGATTTTCGCCCGCAACCGCCGCGGTCGTGGATCTGCGGTTTTATTTTAAAACTCACGAGACCGGTTATTCGCGCGGTTACGCGGCCGCCGCGGTTGCGATCATCGCCCGCAAATGTGGCGGGCGATGATCTCTGTACCTCCCGCCGCGCCGCCCGCCGGCCTCCGCGGTCGCCCGCCAACCGATCGCAAAGCGCGCGGGCGCCACCCGCCGAGGCTGCGGGTAACCGCGGCCCGCGCTATTCTACTAGTTGCCCGCCGGTGTACAGCGGGAGCCGCATACAACCGCGTACACCGCGGGCGTAAAACGCGTCGTGAAATGTGCTTTAATTTTTTATATAAATATTTGCATTCTACAGAAGCTGCGGGCCCGCAACCGCAGCGGACGCGGGCGAAAATCGCTCCGTGAGTTCTTAGCCTTACTGGGTATCACGACCCCCCTCGGTAAGACTGGTCGTCAGACTATCAGACTTCAGAATAACCGTATCGACTATCAAAGATTAGAAAGCCAGGACCGACGGCATAACGTGCTTTCCGAGGCACGCAGGGGTCTCGGTATGCAATGGATGGTCACCCTTCCACGGACCGACTTTAACAAGCATACCTTCGATCGACCCGTGCGGCTGTTATTATTTAGCCACGGGCCACGAGGCCCTCAGTTACTAGCAAAATGTTCGTTTCAATATTATACTCCATACGTCACCCATACACGGACCGACTTTAACAAGCTTAGCTTAGCCTTCGATCGACCCGTGCGGCTGTTATTCCTAGCCGTCTCCTCAGTTACTATCAAAATGTTCGTGACAATATTATACTCCATACCAATTTATTTATTGCATTCTATATTACGTATTCAAATCCGGGGACAGTAAAGACACCAATAATTATAGACCCGTATCCGTGTTGCCAGCTTTCAGTAAGGTGTTTGAAAAGGTAATGCTAAATCAAATGCTCAATCATTTTAACACAAATAAAATACTGCACGATCAACAGTATGGTTTCACCAAAGGACGTTGTACTACCGACGCTGGTGTTACCTTATTAAGACACATTTTTAACGCGTGGGAAGAGGCCCAAGACGCCATAGGAATCTTTTGTGACCTCTCCAAGGCATTTGATTGCGTCGATCACGAAACCTTACTCTTGAAACTAGAGCATTACGGACTTGGAAAACTTGCGCTCAGTTTAGTAAAATCTTATTTAAATGATAGACAACAGCAAGTTCAAATAAACGGTATAAATTCACTAGGTTTAAAAGTAAAAATGGGTGTACCACAAGGCTCGATATTGGGTCCTTTCCTCTTTTTAGTGTATATTAATGATCTACTCCATTTATTAAAAAATCAACCACAAATGGTGTTATTTGCTGACGATACTTCATTAATATTTAAGGTAGATAGACGTGCTACAAATTTTGACGACGTGAATAACGCCCTACTGCAGGTCCAAAATTGGTTCACTGCTAATAATTTAGTATTAAATGGGAAAAAAACTAAGTGCATAAAATTTTCTTTACCAAATGTAAAAAGTAATGATTGTGAGATAGTATTGAATCAAGAGAAACTAGAATTCGTCGATAAAACCGTTTTCCTGGGGATCACGCTCGACTCAAGGCATGGGGTCCTCATTTAACATCTCTTGCAGGACGGCTAAGTTCAGCAGCATATGCTGTCAGAAAAATCCGTCAATTTACTGATGTAGATACCGCGAGACTGGTATATTTTAGTTACTTTCATAGTATCATGTCTTACGGTATTTTACTGTGGGGACGGGCTGCAGACATCGAGTCTATTTTTATTCTGCAGAAAAGAGCGATCAGAGCCATATATCATCTCCGCAGGCGTGATTCTCTAAGGGAACTGTTTAAAGATATTAACATCATGACGGTACCTTGTCAATATATCTATGAAAACATCATGTATGTAAGAAAAAATTTACATCTTTTTAGTAAAAGAGGTGATAGACATAATTATAGTACAAGAAATAGGGACCTATTAGTTCAACCAGGTTTCAGACTGGCTAAAGTAGACTCATCTTTCATGGGGTACTGTTTAAAATGTTATAATAAAATTCCTCCCCACATACTTCAACTGAATGAGACGAGATTCAAAACATGTATAAAACGCACACTATGCAGGCAGGCATATTATAAGTTAGGGGATTATATCACTGATAAAAATGCTTGGGCCAATGCTGGTCCTGCTCCACAACCACAACTAATTGATTAACATTCGAAAAGTCTGTTGGAGCTGCTGAAGATTGTAAGAACATCTTTGCATTGTATAGACTCAATTTCTTTTGCATTATATAATTGCATAGCACATATGTGAGTACTATGTACTATTGAGCTACCATTTACCGGGTAATATTATGTCTTTCATTGACTTGAATGTGCCCTGGCGGCTGTGAGTATATCATGCTCACTCAGATGTCTCGCTGATGGTGGCGTGTGTGTTGGATCATTTAGCTCCCTTCAAAATGGTTGAGCTGAATGGTGCTAATCCATGCGTCATGTTCGTGAACGGGCGCCGTCAGTTGGGGCTGGTCATCTCTTAGCTGCCATGGCTTATTTGTAATTTTTGAATTGTTTTTATTTTTATGTACGGACGCTTTTTTTATGCAAGTCTTTCTACATTGTTCTCACATGTATAAAATCAAAATCAAAATCAAAATATTTTATTTCACATAAACCTACATGGGCACTTATGAAACGTCAGAATCTAGGTGCACGGTTCCAATTGGTCGTTTCCTATGGAGAAGAGCCGGCAAGAAACTCCACGGTTACTCTTTTAAAAATAAATGGGTTTTACAATGCTTTAAAAAATGTACAGTTTGAATAGGTATGCGAGGACAGCGTAGGCCTGTCAACAAGATACTTAAAAAAATAGAAAATAGTCTGCAAATCGACAGTCTGTTGTGCCTACAACGTTCTCACATTCACAAAATATAAAGGAATCTATATAAAGGTCGAATAAAATAATAAAAACCAATTTAACCCAAATGGTTGTCACTACAACTTTAACCAATCCGAATGAGAACCCTACTTTAAAATGAAATTTGAATTGTAGGCATATAATGTCAAATAATGAAACTACATGTCAAGTAGTACCTAAATAAAAAAGTAAAATAAAATACATATCGTAATTTGGGAGCAGTTAATAGACATTTACATAATTATGCCGTTAATGAGGTACCAGGGAGGCCACATGTGCAGAAGGAATTATTGCCAAACTTCCTTGTCATCAACGTAGTCTTTAATCTTGTAATATGCTTTTTTGATAAGGACACGTTTTATGTGGGTTTTGAACTTTCCATCGTTAAGTTCTGTAACCGACTTTGGCAACTTGTTATAAAAGCGAATACTGTTTATAAGGAATGACTTGCTAGTTTTAGTTAATCTAAATTTAGGTATCACAATTTCATGTTTACTACGTGTATTTATATTATGGAAATCACTTCTAATTTTGAAAAGTCCTAAGTTTTTGCGAACATACAAAATACTTTCTAAGATATAAAGAGAAGGCAGAGTTAGTACATCAACTTCTTTGAATTTGTTTCTAAGGGACTCACGAGGACCCATTCTATAGATCGCGCGGATTGCTCTCTTTTGTAATATAAAAATTGAGTCTACATCAGCTGCCGATCCCCACAGCAGAACGCCATAAGACATAATACTGTGGAAATAAGCAAAGTATACTAACCTAGCTGTGGCTACATCAGTCAACTGCCTTATTTTTCTTACTGCAAATGCAGCTGAACTTAATCTACCTGAAAGAGCTCTAATGTGGGCACCCCATTGCAATTTAGAATCTAGAGTAATTCCTAGAAACACAGTTTCTGCAATTGCATCTAGTTTTTTGCCATCAAGTTTTAAGTTTAGACCTACTTGGGGTACATTTGGTAAAGAGAACTTAAGACATTTAGTTTTGTTCGCATTAAGTAAAAGATTATTAGCTGCGAACCATTTAGAAAGAACTGCCAAACTATCGTTGACATGTAAGACATCCGTATCTTTTCTATCTATTTTAAAAATAAGAGACGTGTCATCAGCGAATAGAATTATATCCGATAAGTTAGCCATCATGTAGGGAAGGTCATTAATATAAACTAGAAATAGGAAAGGGCCAAGAATCGAACCTTGTATAAGTAATTTCAACATGAATGATGTAACCAATTTTTGTAACAATTTATTTGATTTAAAAGAGTGTCCGTGGAGTTTCTTGCCCGTTCTTCTCCATAGGTACCTACTACGCTTTGGAATGGGCATCTAGCTTCATATTTTCTGACTGACTGACTCCTTGACAATTCAAAAGTGCCTGTAATTGGTTTAATTGAAATAAATGCTTTGAGTTTGAGTTTGAGTTTATGTGGTAACTTAAAATTGTATGACATCATTACGGAGTCTAGGCAGACTGACATAATACGCCCGAGGTGCTGGCCAAGGGCCGGCTAATCGCTCGGGCGTTCGTACGTTAGTTTTTACCCGAATACGGCGAAGCAAAAAGGAGGGTTATGATTTTGACCGGTATGAATGTATGTATTTACATAATATGTAAGTATGTATGTATGGTCATCTGTTCCCGCATAATTTCTAAACTACTCATCATAATTTGACAAAAAACATTGAATTTGACAAACATCGGTGGAAGCGTCTTGATCGCCCGCTGGATATAATAATATGCTATGTGACAATGGCGCCCTCTAGAGGACAAAAAGGCATAAACAATTTTTTTTAGGGTATCGTCTGAAGCGTCTCGGTTGTCCGCTGGCCATGTGACGTCACAATCAATTGAATATGGCGCCCTCTAGAGGATATATAGTCATGAATTTAAAAAAAGTTTTTTTAATGGTGCCATGTTGGGTATCAAATGAAAGGACATTTCAAAAATATAGGTCCTTACATATTATGCAACTAGCTGCTGCCCGCGGCTTCGCCCGCGTCAGTGTCGGAAATTACCCCATACATCCCCATGGGTTTTAAGTATAAATATTGAGTTTCGAGTTAATCGGACAGCGCGTTAAAATTCTTCCATACAAACACTGACACCCCCCAACCCCCCTTTAGGGGGTAATTTAGAAAAACAAAAAACTACAAACTTTATAATTTATTTTGATAACTATTCGTGCGAAGTTTCATGTTTATTACCTCAAGGAATAAGATTTTTCATACAAACTTTCATCCCTTATTTTACCCCCTTAGGGGTTGAATTTCGAAAAATCGTGATACACGTTATTCTTAATTTTTGGGTTTAAGTATAAATATTGAGTTTTGAGTTAATCGGACAGTGCGTTAAAATTCTTCCATACAAACTTTGACACCCCCCAACCGTAGGATAGGATACTTTTCCGGGATAAAAAGTACCCAGTGTGGTGCCCAGGATATTAAAGAATAATTATACCAAGTTTCACCGTAATCGAACCGGTAGTTTTTGCGTGATGCCTGAACAAACAGACAGACAGACAGACAGACAAAAATTTTTTTTATCACATTTTTGGGTTCGGTGTCGGTCTAGTAACACCCCCTGCCATTAATTTTTTTGATATTTTCAATGTACAGAATTTTCACTTCTACAGATTTATTATAAGTATAGATTGGCGTTTTGTATGGGAGGAATATAAACTTTTTTTTTTCTTTCTAAAATATATTTATTTAATCAAAGTATTGTTATCTATGCACTTTTGCTTTCTTATAGGTAGTTCATTGATCCCTCTACTAAAAAAACCATGGTTCAATCAATAAACTCTCTGAGGCGGTTTGGACTGCAACATCGGAGATGTTTTTTTTTCCTTGTAAGAAGTTATCCAAATAGAGCGATTCGATTTATCCCCTAACACGTGTGACCCCGGATTTTTTATTTGTCCGTCTGTGATGGCTTGTTTATACCTTTTTAGTTGAGTTTTTTGCCGTAGTTGTTATTGTTTTCTGTGAACTATGTACGAGTTGTTCCTCAGCGGAAAATTACAATTGTGATCTTTTTACTACGCGATGCTATAAATCTAACTGATCTTTCTGATTTTCCTTTGATTTTCAATTGATATTGCAATAAACTGTATACGCTTCTTTTAAACTGTTTTTACCCGATTAGGGCGAAGCAAAAGCAGGGTTATGATTTTGACCGGTATAATAGGTCGGGGAAAAAGTTTTTTCGTATTTTATTTACAAATTCAAGACATTTTTTTCATAGTTTATTTACATTTGATTATAATATATATTATGTGCCATTTTGTTTGATAACTTGGTGCCATTTTGTAGATAATCCCATTGCTGTAGAAATTTTGGGACTTCTGATCAAAAAACTGCGGCAAGTAGTTTTGACAGTCTTCTCTTGATGTTAATCTAACACTACCTAAAGAATTCTGAAGAGACCGAAACAGGTGGAAACCTGAGGGTGCAAAGTCAGGGCTATATTATGGTGGATGCATTAACACTTCCCAATCATGCTCTCTCAATTTTTTCTGAGTGGCTAAAGATGTGTGTGGTCTGGCGTTATCATGATGAAAGACCACACCCTTTCTCTTGATCAACTCCGGCCGTTTTTTCTCAATTTCTTGCTTGAGTATCATCATCTGTTGGCAGCAGAGATCCGAATGGATGGTTTTGCCCGGCGATAAAAGCTCATAATGAACGATCCCCTTCCAATCCCACCATGCACACAGCATCACTTTATTGCGAGTTAATCCGGGTTCCGCTATAGTCTGTGGAGCTTGACTGCTCTTTGACCATGATCTTTTTCGCAGGTTCTTGTCGTAAGTGATCCACTTTTCAACACCAGTGAACAATCTTATCAAAAATGGTTCGGTTTCATTATAGAGAATCGCAAAATGAGTTCACGATTCATTAGGTTGCTTTCAGTGAGCTCGTGTGGCACCCAAATATCGAGCTTTTTTGTATACCCAAACTGTTTTGTGGTCAACCCCTAACTCTTCAGCTATTGTCGTAACTACTAATATGCCGATCTTGCCCCACTACTACTTACTATTACTTGCAAAAATGGCATCGACTTTATCCGTAACAGGGCGACCAGAGCGAGCTGCATCATTGTCACAAAAATTCCCGGACTGAAAACGCTTGAACCAACTTTGTGCTACTCTTACTGACACTACGTTAAGTCCATAAACGTCACAATTTTTTTCGTGACGTGTGTCGCGTTTTTCCCTTTTTTAAATAAAACTTTAAACTGTAGGTATCGAATTTCTTCGTTAGATTCACTCATTTAGGTGGACAGAAAAACCACAGAAAAATCGTTTTCAATTTTTCTTTTTTTTTAATGTTATCTATTTAATGGTATCAAAACCAGCCAGATACAAACAGTACAGCCGAAGAGATTTTACTACAACTTTATACCTGTAAAATACGAAAGAACTTTTTCCCCGACCATATAATTAATTAATTATGTATGTAAGTTAATCTGTTCCCTCATAACTTCTAAACTGCTCATCATAATTTGACAAATGGGGTATAGTTGGAAGCGTCTTGGTCGTCCGCTGGTTATAGGCCATATGACGTCACATTAAATTGAATATGGCGCCCTCTAGAGAACAAAAGTCATGAACTAAAAAAAAATGATTATAGCGTTTTGGGTATCAAATGAAAGGGCTCAACATCCGTCGAGTGCCGGGCGTGACACATGACAGATTTATGAGCCGCGCACAAAATCTGCTCGCCTGCTGTTTCTTTCGACTCAAGTCCCTTATCGTTAAGTGGTTTAGCTTCCTAACACGTGTGAACCCGGGTTTTTAATTTGTTTGTCTGTGATGTCTTGTTTATACCTTTTTAGTTGACATTTTTGTCGTAGGCGGGTCTTAGTTTATTATTCTTATTACCCCTTCCTTCTCCCTCCTCTTCCTTCTTAAATATAGGTGTGCTATTAATTGTTAATTTCAATTTTTCTTCATGGGTGCCGTTTTCTTGGTTGTCGAGGGTACTTATGCCGATAGGTAAGGTCAAAATGAAAATCAGAGGTGGCGACTGCGAAAATTTCGGTCCTTTGTGTAGTTTTCATGGTTTTCTTTCATGGCTAGTCTTTAATAAAGTCAGCCAATACAAAGTGTCACAGTATAAGCTGTCAGAAGTACATACCGGATGTAGGCGTGCGTGTCGACGACGAGGTTGTCGAGCTTGTCGGTGTTGATCTCGTCCATCGCGCACTCCTGCATGAGCGGCGGGTTGAAGCGGTAGTAGTGGCCGGCCGGCAGCAGGTCGTTCATGACCAGGTGGACACCTGACGCATTATACTCATGTTTTAAAGTGTACAACATAAGTATTAAAGAAAAACTTTTATACCAATGAATTAAGGTATACGGGTTTTACTTCGAAGTTCCGATAAAAAAGAATTACTACTACTCTGTAAATGTTATGCGAGGTATAGATGAAATAAAAAACAAACTGATTTTGAATTCATATTTCAAGCGACTACACTACCGGGGGTCCATCACCGTACAGGTGCATCTCTGCGGAGAGTCGGTACAGACCTTCAGTGTCGGTGGCAGAGTCGAGTATCTTGTTGAACTTGTCCTTCCAGCTCGTGGCCTGCGGCTCGGCGCCGGGCGGCAGCGCGCGCGACATGAGCCGGTAGTCCGTGTGCGCCGCCAGCGCGCGGCCCGTGCCCACCGACACCACGGTGCGTACATACCTTCAGTATCGGTGGCAGAGTCGAGTATCTTGTTGAACTTGTCCTTCCAGCTCGTGGCCTGCGGCTCGGCGCCGGGCGGCAGCGCGCGCGACATGAGCCGGTAGTCCGTGTGCGCCGCCAGCGCGCGGCCCGTGCCCACCGACACCACGGTGCGTACATACCTTCAGTATCGGTGGCAGAGTCGAGTATCTTGTTGAACTTGTCCTTCCAGCTCGTGGCCTGCGGCTCGGCGCCGGGCGGCAGCGCGCGCGACATGAGCCGGTAGTCCGTGTGCGCCGCCAGCGCGCGGCCCGTGCCCACCGACACCACGGTGCGTACATACCTTCAGTATCGGTGGCAGAGTCGAGTATCTTGTTGAACTTGTCCTTCCAGCTCGTGGCCTGCGGCTCGGCGCCGGGCGGCAGCGCGCGCGACATGAGCCGGTAGTCCGTGTGCGCCGCCAGCGCGCGGCCCGTGCCCACCGACACCACGGTGCGTACATACCTTCAGTATCGGTGGCAGAGTCGAGTATCTTGTTGAACTTGTCCTTCCAGCTCGTGGCCTGCGGCTCGGCGCCGGGCGGCAGCGCGCGCGACATGAGCCGGTAGTCCGTGTGCGCCGCCAGCGCGCGGCCCGTGCCCACCGACACCACGGTGCGTACATACCTTCAGTATCGGTGGCAGAGTCGAGTATCTTGTTGAACTTGTCCTTCCAGCTCGTGGCCTGCGGCTCGGCGCCGGGCGGCAGCGCGCGCGACATGAGCCGGTAGTCCGTGTGCGCCGCCAGCGCGCGGCCCGTGCCCACCGACACCACGGTGCGTACATACCTTCAGTATCGGTGGCAGAGTCGAGTATCTTGTTGAACTTGTCCTTCCAGCTCGTGGCCTGCGGCTCGGCGCCGGGCGGCAGCGCGCGCGACATGAGCCGGTAGTCCGTGTGCGCCGCCAGCGCGCGGCCCGTGCCCACCGACACCACGGTGCGTACATACCTTCAGTATCGGTGGCAGAGTCGAGTATCTTGTTGAACTTGTCCTTCCAGCTCGTGGCCTGCGGCTCGGCGCCGGGCGGCAGCGCGCGCGACATGAGCCGGTAGTCCGTGTGCGCCGCCAGCGCGCGGCCCGTGCCCACCGACACCACGGTGCCGCGCTGCAGCGCGCGCGCGCCGAACAGCAGCCGCGCCTCGTGCACGCCCACGCCGCACGGGTTGTTCACCATGATGCCGCCGTCCTGCCATAGTACGAGGGGAAAACGGGGACGATGAGAACGTTCGAGGTTCGCAGGGTTGCGAAATAGTGAATCGAGTACGCGGACGTACCTGATGCAGCAGCCCGTCGAGGCGGAACTCGTCGAAGTACGTGGGCGCGGCGGCCGAGGCGCGCACGGCGTGCCACAGGCGCGCGCGCGACGTGCCCGGGAACACCGAGCGCGTGCGCCAGCCCACCGAGTAGCTGCGGAACAGGAACGGCGTCAGCCGCGCGCCCGAGTTCACCACGCACGACACCACCGCCAACTGTGGGGACATAGCGTGAGCTCCACGGAACTACTGTGTGCCTAGTACCTAATGGAACAGGAACGGCGTCAGCCGCGCGCCTGAGTTCACCACACACGACACCACCGCCAGCTGCGGTGGAGCGTGAGCTCCACGGAACTCTTGAGCTCCTGGTACCCGACACCCGGACGAACCGAGTTTAGTTCAGTCAGTACAGATGGCACAGATCTTTTTAGTATGAGACAGACGGCCACATGTGTGAATGATAATGACAGGTGCCGACGCTCTACCACAGCCTCTAATAAGCCGAACATTTGATAACAAACGATGTGCCGTATTATTAAAGTTCTCCGTACAAAATGGGCAAATATAAAGTCAACATTAAATCAAAAGCGTTTTACAGAAGACTGAGATTGACTTATTGGATAGTAGACGTTGACTAGTAGAAATCGTCACACGATAAAGCGTTAATAATTGCGCCTTTCTTTGGAATTCCCACTTTCTCTCAAGAGAGAAAGTGGGAATTTTAATTATATTTATGTAAAACACCCTTACGTGTATTTTTTTAATAATTGATTTAATTTATCGTAGTGTGTACAAGTATAATTATAACGAAACCACAGATACGAAACTTAAAAAAGGGGAAGAGCTTAGAGCTTAAGAGAGGGCATGAAAAAAATTCATCCGCATCGCTGTCAATCGGAGAAGTGCCCAAAAGGCTGGCAGCATTGTCACGTTGAATGGCATTTTTATTTCTATTTTTATGAATTTGTATACTATGTACTACTACTAACAACTAATCTTTGCAAAAAATTATGAACTCGTCTTTAATAAAGATAAATTAAATTATATAAATTAAAACTACAAAATAAGTTTTTAGGAGTTTTTCCTTTATATGTGCTGAGAGACGCTGCTTCCTGCCTACCTGCCTATATGATTCTAGGTCAACGGGAAGTACCCTGTAAGTTTTAATTTATTTGTGAGTATCAAAATGTTGGCTGTGTAATGTAGATGGCTGACAGAGAGACGGACGGAAAGACAACGAAGTGACCACCCTCCTTTAGGGGATCCGTTGTTTCATTTTGAGGTACGGAACTAAAAAGTACCAGGTGTGCATAGATTGAAGCGAGCCTCACCTTGGGCGCGTTCTTTCTATTGCACTGCGTGAGCGTGCAGTCCTGCAGGTTGTCCTGCAGCATCTTCTCCCACGCGTTCGTGTCGTAGTACGAGTGCGTCCACATGAGGCGCGCGCCGCCGCCTGCACACACGCACCACAATGTTTAAGGTCTTATAAATGTAGTATATGTACCTATACTTCATTTTGAAGCAGGGCGTGAAAAACAAAGTCACCTATCTAACAAAAATCTTAAATTCATACATTCACTGACACACAACGCACATTCAAAACTGCTGCGTTTAGAAGTATGAAATTTTGCACATCAGATACTTAGAGCAAAAATGAGCACTGAAGCAGGAATCGAAACTCATAAAACGATTAATGAAAGTTTGTATAGAAGTTAATCAGTTTTGCCGATGGGAAATCCTATCGGGTACATGGCTTGTGGAATAAGAAATCAGTATAGAAGCGAAATCCATGTACTTTCGTTGTATGTGCGCCAATGTCACCTAAATGTAATTCTAAAGTTGCACAGGTGAGACGCAGTAATCCTCACGAAAACATTTAGAATGCATTCAGAGTGGGAACTTCGTTTTTTGTTACTTACAAGCCGTGTGCTAGATAAGGTTTCCCATCGGTCAACATTACGAACTTACAAGTTTGTAGGGAAGTTCGTAATTTTTGCCCATGATGATTCATGCTTCTAGAGCCAGTGGTGTAGGCTGTGCGTTGTCTTGCGTGCCAGCGAATGAATTAATTTAAGATTGTTATTTATTCGATGCGTTACCATTGGGTTCCATTAATTTGCTAGCCGACATCGCGGCAGACCAAAACAAAGATAGAGGGACGAATGGACAGACGTGGGAGCAAAAGGGAAAGGGAGACGCCCAGCAATGCATGGAAGATTACCTAGCAGCGAGGTGTTGCCGAACATCTCGCGCGACAGCGTGTAGTACATGTGGCGCGCCGTGTCCAGCGTGCCCACGCCGGAGCCGATGACGGCGGCGATGATGGCGCCCGTGCTCACGCCCACGATGTAGTCGAACAGCTGGTCCACGCGCCGCCCCGTGAGCCGCTCCAGGTGGCGCAGCACCTCGATGGCGATGATGCCGCGGATGCCGCCGCCGTCTATGGACAGGATGTTGGCGCCCGGCCCGCGCGGCGGGCCGCACCAACCCACCAGGGCCAGCGCCTCCTTCACCACGCCGTCGATCTGGCGAGCCAGCGGCGCGGACGGGACCAGCGCGTTCTGCACCCGCAGCAGCGCGCGCACCGCGCCCTCCTGTAGCCAAACACCGTAGTCTCTATTGAACCGGGCTTTTGTAACACCCACCCCGAGCGAACCCACCCAAACAGAACCCAAAGGTGATACTATCTGGAATTATTACGGAAGCAACTAGTTAGGCAAACGATTGTGTTGCGCAACGGTGACGCCCGCGGCCCGTCATAAGCTTGGGGGATGACCACTGACAACATAATGGTTATTCAGTCTATCAGTCTAATGAAATGATAGCAAGTGTAAAGTTGAGTTTAAAAAAACCGGCCAAGTGCCAGTCGGTTTCGCACTTGTAGGATTCCGTACCATCGTACAATATTTAGCAAATAAATGAATTCAAATTCCTAACTTGTTGCGATAGAGCTCTTACAAAAATGGTCTAAAAGCAAAAACAACACATTTTGACAACTTTTACGGCCCCCTATTTCTTAATTTTTGAAGATAAAAATAAATAAAAATAATATTTGTACCCTATTATCAAGTAGAGTAGGTACAAAGGTACGGTCGGAAGCAAAAATGCATGGAGACTTCCAAAGACTGACAAACCTGAATTCCAAGTAAGAAACAGTGGAAAGTCGAGGGTCGCGAAATATTTTTCCATACTAAGGGGGCCGCGCCATGAAAAATATTGAAAAACACTGGTTTAGAGAACCCCTTTATACAAAAAATATTATTATAACTTTATACAAAAAATATTATTTATCCTTAAGTATAGCGACAATGGAAATACACAATCGTGAAAATTTCAACTGTCTACCTATGTGTACTTGTGTATACATACAGCCTGCTGACAGACAGACGGACGGACAGACGGACAGCGGAGGATTAGTAATAGGGTTCTGTTTGGCCCCCTTCCGGTACGGAAAAAAAAAAAACTAAAAATCCCGGCTGGAAAAACACATACTTTACTGAAAAGAGCAAACAAGCATTATAATTTATAGAATTTGTATTTGTATATATTTTTCTAATCAACTTTTAAAACCCTTCATTCTGATACCCCACTCGATAGGGTTGGGTATTTTTTTTAAACGTCCATTTTGGCGCCAAGAATCCACCATTTTGTTATTTTTATAATTTTAATAGGTACCTACCTACCTATTATTAGTTTAGTAGTTACAAGGGAACATAGACACGGGCATACATACATACATACAGGTCAAACACATAACCCTCCTTTTTTGTCTCCGCGGCAGTCAGGTAATAACATAGAAATATAAAAAACTACTTTTATCTATGGGTAATAAGCTAAGCAATCATTTTCCCGACATGACAAAAGTGACGTAAATGTGGTATGAATGGTGCAATAGGTAGGTACATGTTACGGCACAACAACAGTGAGTGCACTGGGTGCTTCCGCACCCACTTCACTACAACAACAATAACAAACACACGTCAGTAAACAATGCTTGTTGATGCAAACACCGAGCAAACATAACAATTATTTATTTAGATATGTCAGCCGCGATCGCGACTCGGAAATACTTCGCAACTTTAATGCTACTAGTTAACGAGTAATTATCGACCAACTTAAATTTGCAGTTGCAAAAACATGTTCTACCATACATTTTGTATGGGAGAACAGATTTTCCAACTACAATGTTAAGTTTTTTCTTGGGATAAGTTCATCCCAGCTACGGAACCCTTCATTGTGCGTGGTCCGACACGCACTTGGCCGGTTTTTAATTTGTCTGTCTGTGATGTCTTATTTATACCTTTTTAGTTACTTAACGTTTTGGTCGCAGTTGGGTTTTAGTTTTTAACTTTATTTATTTTTACTCTGGCTTTCAAAAAGTGGTGATTATCAGCCTTACTAGAGAAATGAATGATGTTTGATGTAGTAGTGCCTGTACCTTGATGGCGTAATCCCTGGCCTCGGGGTAGCAGTGTAGGTGCTCGACGAGGTTCTCGGCGCGCGTCAGCACGCTCTCCGCACTCTCGGCCGCGACCACCGCGCTGATCACGTACGCCGTCCGGGAGTGGATAGACGACTGCAGAAACAACACAACAGCAACATAAATATTTGTCTGCAGATTTTAGTAGTAAGGCTAAGGGCGGATTATACCACGATTTTATTCTCGAGTAAATCAACAGACGTTTTTCCATGCAATCTAACGTTGTTCTACAAACGGGCCGGTGAGAAGCATAACTCATCTCAACTCTCATTTGTCGTATTGTAGCTGTGGAAAGTAGAGCTGTCAATGTACAGTGGCCAGCACATCAAGCTACCCAAAACTGTCAAACTTTCCCAATCAAACTTGAACCTAATGCTTTAGCGATAAAGTTTAAAATCTACTAAAGAAATTTGACAGATTTTAGTAGCTTGATGTGCTGGCCACTGTACAATTTTGTAGTACAGTCCGCGCCACCACTGAAGTCCGGTGGAAAAGTTTTGAAGAAACTTATAAGAAACTGGCATCATAAAAAGTTTTTGTGAAAACTGCCAATTTCCTTGCTGACTGTATTTTTTTTTCAAAATCTGTGAATGCAGATCAAAATTTCTCAAAAAGTTAAGGACAGTCTCCTAAGACCAATTTCCTGTAGCTACAACGGTTAAGGTAGCTGCCCTTGCTGCCCCATCTCAAAAATCCACCCTGTATATATATATATTAATAAAACATGTGACTAAGTTACGTCGTAAGAGTATTTATGTAAAACATTTCGGGATTATTCACAATCGCACGACAGCAACACAACAACCTCAAGGCCTTTCAAAAAGTGCGTTGTATGTTTTGTCAAACTTTATCTTGCTTGTAATTTCCTAAACTGATAATCGTGTCCCCCACGACGCACATCTAGCTCGTATTGTAGATCATATTACGATAACACTGCACATCAGTGTGCTTAGTCCAGCGCAAAAATACTGCGCATTTTCTTACATAACATTTGTATTGATTGTGTAGTACGCTCTCTGGCAGCAGTGGTAGGTGCAAAAACATGTTTTTTTACGGTTTCCTTCTCACACGCGCGCTAATCAAAGTGCGTACCAATTCATCAAAATTTTCATTTAAAGTTTTAAGTTCGTATTATTACACACAACCAATACTGCTGATCGTGCCCGCCTGCTGACTGGGGGTGAGTGGGAGGTGAGTTGAGGGTCGCTACAGTCACTCAAAATAAACACTATGCTGGGTGACACCACTTTTTGGCTCGCTACTTGTCTATGTCTGGGCGGTACTTGCGTGGCTCCGCATCGCTGCCAATGCGGTGAAGGTGTCGAGTCGACTGCCTCGGACACCATGGTCTACCCTGCAGGAAGAGCGCAGACCTGATAGCACGGCTGCACGGCCCGCCGCCCGCCGGCATCAATGCCATCATCCGTCGTGCTCTTGTAACCGTCGGGATGCCAGCTGTTTTTTTTACAAACAAATGGCCATAATGCCTTGGAAGGTAGGTAGGCCTTTGGTGTGGAATGCAACGTATGTTGACAGACGACACCCTTGCGCCATCCCATCTTCAGGCTGCTGCGGGTGCAGAAAACGTCTAAAGGTGCAAATACTCCAATCTTATGGAGATTTACACGTTCGAGCCGTTTGGGGTTGAAACACTAGGGCCACGTGGTCCGAGTGCCCACTTAGTTTTTCGAGATGTCGCCAAGCGGTTGGTAGACTCTTCAGGTGACCAGAATAGGTAAGAGGCTGGCCTATTGTTTTGCCATACAACGTGCCTTTTGGGCACTTTCCCTGTTGACAGCTATGTGGACGAATTTCTTGATGCCCTATGATTATTTCCCCTCCTTCTTTATGAACTTGTACATAGGTACATAATTATTATTATTTTATGTCTAAGTTTTTACATGATGTAAATATTTAAATCTGTCGTTTACAAAAAAAAAGAAATTAAGTTAAGTATAACTATAACTACAGTGAGTTATAGTTCTAAAGTTAAGGTAAGTACTAAACATCTCTTGAATTTTTGTTCTAGTTTTTGAATTTTTTGTTATTAAAAATATTAGTCATATGGAACTTATTGCAAACCTTGGCATCTTTGCTTGCTTGCTCATTTACGTAGGCAATTTATGATGGTTTTAACGAAACAATACTATGCAAGTGAAAATCAACGGAAGACATTAGAACAGTATAATATATGTCCCCCGCCCCCGCGCGCGCTGGCTCGTCGACGATCATACATGAGTACATGACATACGCGACCCATTTCTCTCTTTTATTTATAACTCTGTGAGTTAGATAAGCTCGGTTCAAGCTTATCACTTGAATTCATGCGTCTGTACAATATTATTATGTTCACAAGTACGCCACTGTACATTGTAGCTTAAAATCACTTCGCGAATTTGGTGAGTGTTTAGATAACAGTTGACACAGTTTATTCGATACACAACAGCCGCGTAGGTACAGAAGGATCACTCGTTACCAGCCAGCATTATATGGCTCTACATTCACCTCGGTGATATTTTGTGACGTAGGTACAGTCTGGAAAACGCGGTCCGTAGTATTCCAATCAAAACTGCCATTGTTGATCTGTCATAAATGGTATAACAATAACACAGCAAAACATTGTTTCAAAAACATTCTGCTAAACAATACATTTCCCTGACTGCACAATATGTATGTGAACTTTGTATGGATTTGAACTTCTGTACCTAATTATTTGAGGCGTGGTACGTTGCATGTCCCAGGCATCACACACCAATATGTATATGTCACTGCATAGTGTCATTATTTCTCTGAACGATCACTTGCTGTTCATCCCGTGCTATGTCAACGCTGATAACAACAAATCTCATGCACACATAATTGTGGCACTGTTTAGTGTTTATGAAATATTTTGTTGTTCAGTGGTTGTGTGGTTTCTATTTACAATAACATGATTGCTAATTCGTGTATTTATAGTGTCTACTAGTTTGGGGACACACCAGAAAACAATGTATCAACTGATCTATTGATTGTTATTGTGCAGTATGTTATAAATACTATTATGACAGACCTCATGCTACAACTTGGACTGAACGCAAGACATTATTATATTAATTTATTGATGCTACCCAAGATTGTATAAGAAAGAAAACATAACATATTTACTGTAGTAATTACAATAACAAAATAACAATAAAATTATTGAACACACATAATAGTGCAATCACCATAGCATACCATTCCATCAGTAGAATAATAAGTGTGAAATATAATCCACAGTAAATACTGCACTTACATAACTAATATTATAATTGCACAATCTTGAACAAGAATATTAATACTTTATGTTAAGTTGTAATGTATACAAAGTGTTTTAGCACAGTCAACAAAAGAGTTGTGTATACAGGCTCAAATATTCATGTTGTCACAGATATTATAGGAGGTGTTTTACAAACCTTGGACACAGTATGCTTCTGATCCTTCCAGGTGGGCTCGGAGATCTTGCCAAGCTGGATGTCCTTCTTGAGGCGCAGTCCTTGCCACAGGCTCTCTATGCTGAGCTCCTTAATCTCGGAGCCCATGCCAGGTGCCACTATTTCTTTGGGCTTGCTTTCTGTCAGGTCTTTGGTCACCACTTTAGTGTTTGCCTCTTCAGCAGCTGTAGAGTTCAGTTTGTTGTCAGGTGTTGCTGTCTTGTCCACTTGTGTGACGGGTGACAGACGAAGTGTCACTGCCTTCTCTAACCTCCGTATTAAATCTATGAAAACAGAAATTTCATGTTTATTGGAATGTATTATAATAAGTGTGAGTAAGTAAATACATAACAAAACAAGCCAAATTAAAATTTCTGCACAAAAATATTGTTTTGATACTCATTGTTTTATTGTTTAGATTATTTACTGCATTTGCCATGCTTACTTTCTTTACAGAAAAGTTTCCTAAAGTGGGAGTAATATTGCTAATGTTTTTGTTTGATACTGTTTTTAAGGTACCTAGTCATTGGTTGTTACTTTGATATTAAAATATAATTCGTTCATAAGTAATGAACAAAATAGATTCCAAGAAACAGCTAAACAATGTTTCTGTCTAATGTTTAGTTCTCTATGTAGTCTGTTTCAGACTGTGTCTGAATCATGTCAGTGTGTCAACGTTCTCACGTGAACCCTGCACAGTCCAGACAAGGAACTGTATGGTAAATAATCACTATGCTTCCACGGAGCCAACTACAACACAGTAAGTAATTCGGAAGGGCTGTGATGTGTATGAAGTTAGTGTAGTGGTACTTACTGTCCCACTGCTCGGGTGACGCGGGCTTGATCTTCTGCACAAGCTTGTCCACCTCAGCGTTCAGGTTGCTGAGTGACAGGTAGTGGCGGATCACGCGCCACTGACCGCCCAGCGACGACATCTTCAGGACTCAACGCAAGCACGAGCACAACGAATCCAGCGCCTTCTAGAACTCTCGCTCGCACTTTGTACACACACTTTATTATAATTATATGTTATCTTCTTACACCAAGGTTTGCCACAGCTCTTTGTTAGCACCTATTTTGTTGTTTCACACAAAAGATTTCCAGTCACTTTTGAACGTAAATTTATATTCAGCAATGTGCTGCCTGCTCCCACCAAGCTACTGAACGATAATGTGTGATTTTTGCGCAATACCTTGGCTCCGCGAGTTAAAATTCGCAAATATAAATAAATCAATGACAGGTTTTCGTGACGTCAAATCGGACGATCTTTGAGCAGTGCTACCAACTAGAGGAAATCAAAACAAATATGAACCCGCTTCGTTTCTCCGAAATATTTATTATCTTAGACGAAACCACAGATGTGCTTAACACAATTATTTAAATGGGACTGTTTTATTTACTTTAAAAAAATTGTCTTTTTGTTGAATCCCAATTTTATTAATTAAAATAAATGTTCTTAGAACAAATGTCAAGTCGAATTTGAAATGAAACGTAGAAATAGTGATGACCAACTTTACCACTCACTTCCAGGTTTCTACTCTTTTTTTGAGAGTTTGCCACAGTTTTTGTAAACTTCTACTAAAGTTTTTTTTAAGAACAAAGAATCTACCTACACTTTGCAGAGGGGTTGTGATAGAGTAATATTCAAATGTACACTGAACTATCGTAAAAACGCTTGCGAATTATATAGCAGTGTTTTATCAAAACATGTTTTGACAATACCACTAATGCTCTCAGCTGGTGTCGAGGCCGTGACGAAGTTGGCGCGGGCGTGCTACGCGCTGAGTCGCCACAGTCGCGTCGCCACACCTCTCACGCGACCCACTCACCGACGAGACACGATTTGTAAACAAATATCGTATGATCAATGACGTATTATATATAGACACGTTATCAACAAACATCTCGGCGCTTAAAAACGGCGAAAATACTAGATAACTACTTATACGCAGCGTCGTACAAAACGCGCGACAGGTTGGTGCGTGACTGAGCGCAATGTGGCCAATTGGCTTCATTTCATGTTGCCATTTTAGAGTGCGGACAACGTATCTATAGTTTTATACATCATTGCGTATGATCGTGTTTTTTAACCGGGCCAAGTAATTTCCTGTCAAAACAACGAGTGTACCTACATTATGGCAACGTGACGATAAATTCTTAATAATTATTACTGGATTTAATTTCCGTACGGAGCCGTAAAAACAGTTTTTAATAGGTAGGTACTTCAAAACTAGGTAGCCTAGTTTCAAGGGCACCATTATCTATTATTAGTTTTAAGCCAGGTGGAACTTGGTTGTTTTTGTTGTTGTGTTGTTTTTGTTTTGTAAATATTACTAACATAGTTTGTAAGTACCTAAATTGTTACAAACGGAGTCCATGATATTTGAAAATAAATGTTTTATTACTATTTGTTATTATTAACATGTAGTAGATATGGTGCCAATTTTATTCTCTTGTACACCGAACTAAACTTACTAAACTATCACTAAAATTCTTAACTTTTGGCTATGAGAATCTTAAAGCTCTTCAGTCTGCAAAAATAATTCTAATTTTGACACAACTAAAATCGAATGGCGGGGCAGTCTCGAAGGGTTTTATATGGCATTTTTCACTTTTTGTATGGAAAATATGAAAAAATATTACCTACATGTTGTGTTTTATGGTTAAGGATTTTATAAAGGGGTCGAAAGAATAATGCTCAAAAATATACAGGCTGACTTTGAAAACATGCGACAAAATTTAAGAGGGTGTTCTACCCATCAATATGAACAACTTTTACCAAAATAAGAATTCGCAAAAAAAAGATTTTCTTATACAAAATGGTCCAATCGGGTATACAGTCCGATTCAACCTTAATGGAGGCTCGGAAAGTGAGGCAAGTCGCTGCGTAGTAACAATTTCATGTGTCAGCGGGGGTGAGGGGTGGGGTACTGCGCAGCGAGCAGCTAACTTCCGAGCCGCCATTAAGTTTGAATCGTACTGTACCTTTGTACAGAACGGTCGATTTTTTTTTTTTTGAGATAAAGGCAAAAGAAAAGTGCACGTTCAGCTGTTAGAAACTTGGTACCCTTTTTTCCGAATTATCATGTGAGGTTGATAAGGGAATGCAGATATAGACGCAATGCATACCTACCGATTTCAGCAGCGCCTTTGATAAAGTAAATCATCTCTTACTAGTTGAAAAACTGAGATGGTTTGGTATCGGTAGCGTACTGCTGGAATGGTTAAAATCATATCTTTCAAAAAGACCACAATCTGTGGTGGTAAGTGGCTGCAGATCTGAGGTATATTATACGGACTTAGGTGTTCCGCTGAGATCTCATTTAGGGCCGCTTCTCTTCCTTTTCTTCATCAATGACACTTCAATGAATGACTGATCACATACGATTTTGTAGAATTTCCCTATTTGCTGACGATCTAAAAATATACAGGGTGTTTGGTGCATCGTGTGCCAATATGAAATGGTCAACTGAAGGGGTCATATGGCGTCCTTTCAGACCCCTTAAGGGCCTATAAGTCGTCAAATTGCTTAGCAAGATCCGCCGTTATGTCGAAACTACTGCAGCATTAATTTTGAAATAAATATTATGTTAAAGTTGAGGATTAATGTTAGCGACTATGTAAGCCGAAAACATGATTTTATTAAAAAAATCGCGATAGAAAAAAATCCAAAGTTACCTCCAAACCGAACAATAAACCGCTGGTATTAAAAAAATAGAAAAGAAAGAAAAATAGGTTTATTAGTCACAGAAACCCGTGCATACAGAAAAATGGGTACCTACGGAAACCAAGCTAGATTGTGTGATTTGAACATTGATCTATTTTATACATTGTAACATATGTAACAAAATAAAATGAAATAAACAGTAGGTACTTAGAATATAAATATAATGCAACTATAAAAAATAAAATAAAATCGTTTATTAACTAAATAAAATATTCATACATTTCCTTAAAACTAATACAAGTAAATTATTCTTAAGATATTTTTACAAAGGAAACATAATTTTAATGTTAACTTGTGGACTCCACACTAGGTCGTGCTGACTCGTGCCTGTCTCGTGGAGTCCTTGACAGTTTGAAATTTCAGGGTCGATACTGAATAGTAATAATAGTAGTTTATTTATTACGTGATGTTCAGAAAATTGTAAGTAAAACAAAACAAAATAAGAAATAGGAGACTTCCAAATAAAGTAAAACTAATCGTAAAAACCAACTATGTTTGAAATAGTGTGCGTCGTTGCGGGTAATTGATGTTTAGCAAGAGTGCGTGCGAAAGAATAATTATTTATGAATGTGTGAAAGGGTTTTAGAGGAAGTGTGAAAGTGAGAGAGCTAGTGTGAGAAGAAGGGCGTGTGGGGGTGGGGGTGTAGTTGAGAGTGAGGGTGTGAGTGAGAGAGTGTGTTTGATATAGATATGTTATGATATTACTCGTACGAAGGCTTCGGAATCTGAATAGGATTGGGTTAATAGCCATTGTTTAGTTATTTTCTTAACTTGGTACGTCCTACAGTTTTTGATGTCACAGATTTTTGCAATTTTGTTATAGACGAAACTGAGCATAAATTCTTGCATACGTTGTGCGAAAGCGGTTTTTACTACAGTGAGTGGTTTTTGCATTTAAAGATTCGTTGTTTGAGTAGATGGTGATATTCTGTGGATTGGATTGTTATTTTATGTTGTTTTAATACTAATTTAAGGATGTATAACTGTCGGACATTAAGTGCTGATGCTTCTTTGTACAAGTGATCTGTAGGGTACCGATAGTGTTTTCTATACATAACTTTTAGCAGTGATCTTTGGGCTCTTTCCAGTTGTATCATTGAGGTAATGCCGACTCCACCCCATACTGTAATGCAGTAGCAGAGAACTGACTCACATAATGCCACATACACCAAGTGTAAGATCTTTTTGTTGGCCGAGTTACGTAACAGTTTCATTACGTGAATCAGTTTTCTGATACGCTTTGCTACTAAGTCTATAATATGGGGTCTGAATGAATGATGTTCGTCTAGTAGAACCCCTACTAGACGTTATTATACAAGTTATACAATACATTATTATAGGGATACATATTATTAAATAATGCGTGCACTTAAAATACCTAAAGTCGTTAATATAACTTGTTTACACGAGAGTACTCAGCGTTCTGTCTCGCTCCCACCCTCACCTTCGCGCACTGATGACAGATTGGGGGGAATCCCCCCAAATTTGGGGGTTTTTTATAGTTGTGGGGGGAGAATTGGGGGGACAATATTTTTGGGGGGATATTTGGAGGGAGAAAACTGGGTGTGGGGGGAATAGGGGGATTTTTATTAACATAACTAGGCAAAGACGAGGCTAACAGTGATGATTAAAAAATATATCTATTATCTGAATGCATCGATTACTAAATCTATGTGTGAACGCGATCAAACCACTAACTAATCTGTGAAAACACACAAGAAAGCAAAATCTCAGAACAATGACTAAAGTTATGACTAAAGTTATTGTTCTGAGAGCAAAATGCTGCGCACGATGACTGACGATGATAGCTGAGTAACTCCGAAATTGCCGCGCTCCCTCGCGTCTCGCTCGGCAGGGCTCGGCTAAATAAATCATACTTGGTCTTTGCGTGGCACTTTGGTGAATGAAGATTACACCATCAAAAGAAAAAAAAAACGAAGATATACAAAGGAGTGGCTGAGGTATAGAAAAATAAAAGTAATAAAAACTAAAACCCAACTATAGCAAAAAAGAAATTTAACTCGGAAAGAGTCCTAATTCCAAACATTTTGGAGAGTATCTAACTTTCGGGACTGCGGAAAGACTTGCTTGTCAGGGGACACGAGTATCAATACTTAATCCCTGTAAAGGGGGGATAAGTCAAACTAAAAGCCTTATCGAAAGGACTCGGTAAGCTAAATAAATATTATTTAAAATGCCTTCAAAAGACGCTAAAGGGTCTTGAAGACCGTCAATTACCCTTGTAACTGAAGACGAAGGGTAGATTTTTAGCTGGAAGAGCTAAAAACCAAAACAATTTTTTGCCAAAAACTCAGAAGTTTACCTGGCTAGTACCAAAAGGGTGACTGGGCGGGCAATTTTCTATATGCGTTAGGCGCACGTGCGAGGTGTCAAAAGATGCGTCTCCGCGCGGGCTAGCGACCTATGGTGTTATTGGAATTTAAATGGAACAAAATTTAGGGTTTTTCGTGGAAAAACATGATTTTCGACCAAAAAATGAGTAAAAACCAGGAATTACGACTACCAAACGGGACTCGAGTTCGCGGAACGCGCACAGGAATACAGGTAAGGCAGGTAAGTATCTATTAAAACTAAAACAAATATGATTTTGAAAATAGATTTTGAAATAAAAAAAATTGTGGAAATTGTCAATTTTCCTTTGTCAAAAAGGGTTCGCTCAGGTTAGGCTCGCTGAGGTTAGGCTCGCTCAGGTTAGGTTCGCTCAGGTTAGGTTCGCTCAGGTTAGGTTAGGTTAGGTTTTTTTTTTTTTTTTTTTTTTTTTATTTTGGCAGGAGTGGGAAATCCTCATGGACGCCCAGACTGCCTCACTGGTGAGCCAGTCTGGGCAGTGCCGGACTCTTACCGGCTAAAAACCACTCCTGCCTTTGCTCGGTGTCCCCCTGACATTATCAGAGCCCTTGATTCTTCGAGTTTTATGAATTTTCTTATTAAAATTTTTAAACTTATTTTAAAAAATTTGGTATGTAAGACTTACGAAACGAAGTTCCTATGGCATGAACACCAACAAACAAAAACACAAAATATAATAACAGTACTTAAATATAGCATCTCCACTTTCTGCACACTTACTCCTCCATCTCCCATCCTCCATCTTTTGCACAATTTTAGCCAAACCCATTTTATTATCTACCAATATCATTACTATAAATTTTAACTTATCAATTTTTCTATATATTTTCACAAACACTTTTTCCTATCTATTCTAAAATTCTAGACAATTCAACCTACTTATCAATAATTTTATTTTTATCCTTTAATAATTTTTATGACACATTAACTATATACTCACTATATATTAAGTATCATAGTTTGCTTATGCTATCTTATTTCTATTTATTACTAATGATGCTATTTTGGAACAATACTTTAGAAATCTTTCTCTCTTCTTTCCTTCCATTAATTTAGGCAAATTAGCAGCGACTAATTTGACGGCGAGTTGCTGCTCTGTCTCAAATCGGACCCTAGCGGTGATCGGGCACTCCAGCAGTATGTGTAGGACTGTTTCCTCCACACCAGGCTCACAGGCGCACGATGGATTCTCTTTACACTTGAAGCGTTTCAGGTATGCAGAGAACCCACCGTGCCCCGTCAGGATTTGCGTGGTAATGCTCGTGGGAGCCATCTTGCGCACCACACCGTACGCCACCACCGCGTCAGGAAAGAAAAGCTTGGTTCCCGAAGCCGTGTCACCCGTTTTATATCTCCCGTTCCATTCGTCAAGCGTTTCCGACCGGATTATTCGCTTGACGAATGATACGGGACACAGATCGTAGTCCGGCTTCTTCTTTGACCCCAGTGCGGCTTCCTTCGCGAGCTGGTCGGCTCTCTCGTTTCCCTCCAAACCTGCGTGGGCTTTGATCCAGAACAAGGAGACACTCTTATTCTGGAGCTTACAGCGTCGAATGGTGTCTCTAGTTTCCACGGCCAAGGGATGGGGGGAGCTTACGTTGATCACCGACTGAAGGGCCGCCATGGAGTCACTGAAGATGCCAAACGTGGTTTCACGGCGCTTGAGCGCTTCTCCCACTGCTCTTTGCAGGGCCAGGAGTTCAGCCTGATAGACGGTGCAGTAGGACGGCAAGGCAAGCTTGAGGGCTTTTGTTTCGGTGGTGCTATTCCACAAGGATAGCGCCGCTCCGACCCTGCCCTCAATCTTGCTGCCGTCGGTGAATATGCGCACATCAAAGTCGCTCTGGTTATTATATTGTTCCTCGTCTACCAGGCTTCCGAACTCCAAGCTCACTTGCTCCGCGGGGTGGGGGGCCTCTATTGCTGGGGCCATCCGTTCAACCTCCCTGTCTCCCAGTACGGGCTGGGGCACCCCCCTCTTTGCTCCGTACAGCGCAGCCGCTTCCCGGATACGAAGGTCGAGTGGGAGTATCCCAGCCAGAACCAGTGCCGAGTTCAGAGAGACCGTGCGGTAGGCTCTGCACAGTTTCTGGGCGAATCCCCTCTGGACGATGTTTAGCTTCTTCCTAATTCCCAACTTATTTGAAGCTGGTGCCCACGCGCTTGCGGCGTACAGCACGGTTGGCTCTACTGCTGCGGTATAGATTGCCCTTATCACCTCTGGATGCAGACCCCAACTGACCCGGGCTGCTCTGGCCAGCTGCTTATACATAGCTATCGCCTTTTTACAGACGACAGCTATGTGTTTGTTGAAGGTGAGTTTGGCATCTATAACAAGCCCTAATATTTTTACATCTTGGGACATTCCAATGTCGATCCCCCCCATGCTCAGACGCGGTGTGTCGTACTTTAGCCTCCGCGTTAGTACCATCGCACAGGTTTTGTGCGGTGCGAATTTCAGCCGATTTCTAACACCCCACGTCCGAACATGTTCGAGAGCGGCATTGGCTTGTCCCTCGATTTCTTGTGCTGTATCGCCGTCAAACACCAAAACCACATCATCGGCAAATGCCTGGCAGTAGTCGCCCCTACTCTCCAGCTGCTTCAGGAGCGGGTCGAGCAGCAGGTTCCAGAGTATGGGCCCCCCTATGGATCCCTGAACGCACCCTTTGCTGGTCCGTCTTCTGCTCTCCTCCCCGGCATACCTCACCGTGACCACCCTGTCACTGAGGTAGCTGTCGACTACCCGCCTCAAATTTACAGGACACTTTTCCTCTGCCAATCGTACCTTAATAGCTGGCCACCACGCACTATCGAAAGCTCCCTCGATATCCAGCGACACAAGCGTGACTATCTTCTTCTGCGTCAACTTTGTGCGGATGTGCTGCACGAGGGTAAAGAGGGAGTCTTCCGTGCTTTTTTGGGGCATAAAGCCGTATTGGCGAGTACTAATCCTCGGAAGTAAGTAAAATTTGAGACGAGCAACCAGCATCTTTTCGTACACTTTCCCAAGGACAGGCAATAGCCCAATCGGCCTGTACGACTTTGGTACGGTGTACGAGTCTTTGCCCGGCTTTCTGAGCACAACCACCGTAGCTTCCTTCCAGATCTTCGGGAAGTGGTGGTGCGCCAGGCATTTGTTGACCAGTGCCAGGAAGTATTTAGGGTCACAGTTTATGGCCTGAGAGCAGATGTCGGCTGTGAAGCCGTCGGCTCCCGGGGCCTTTTTAGGGTTGAACGACATCATGGACCTAGCAAGCTCGCTTTGGGTAAACGGTGGGTCATGTCGTTCATCATGACTCCATGCGTTTACCGTCTCTGCCAGTTCTCTGGTTTGGCGATGATCCATGTTGTCGTCTTCCTCTCGGTCCTCGGGATAGAACGTTTCGGCCAACAACTTCACTGAGCCTTTCGCGTCCAGTGTCTCTCCTTCCCTCTGAAGCGGTAGGTCTTCCTCTCTCTTGGATGTTCTTCCCATTATCCTATAAATACCTTCCCATACCCCTTCTCTATCCTGTTTCCCACAGTAATCCTTCCAGCTGTCCGCTTGGGCTTTGACCACCGCTGCCTCATATTCTTCTTTTGCTTCAAGGTACAGGCCGAGAACCATCGCTCTTCGGACCGGCGCTGCACTCCTGACTCTCACCTTCCTAGTGGCGACCTGCTTCTTCATCTCTGCGAGTTCCTCAGACCACCACGGCATGGTGAGTATTTCTGTGTTGTGTTTATGTGGTATAGTGTCTCTGCATGTGTCGGTTATGGCTTGTGTGTATGTGTTTATTGTAAGTTCTATTTTCTCAATGGTGTGTATACTTGACAAGTCCACTAGGGTTAGCTTTCGGTCCTGCATAATTCGAGACAGTTTCTCATGAAACTGTCTCCAGTTTGCTTTCCGTGTATTGTATACCCTAGTGGTCCGTTCGATTGCCATACCCTGTGATTTGTGTAAGTGAATGCTGAAGGCTATGCCGTTGTGGTCGGAACTCGTGAGACCCTCCTCGATCCGCCAGCCGTCTACCAAGTCCAGCATATCCACTGAACAGGCCGTCACGTCCACGTGGCTGCTGAACCTCACGCCACCTCGGATGGTGTCGAAAGTGGGAGTGTCTCCGGTGTTGAGGATCTGCAACCCTGATTCCTCTAGCGATCGGTTAGGTTAGGTTAGGTTAGGTTAGGTTAGGTTAGGTTAGGTTAGGTTTTTTTTTTTTTTTTTTTTTTTTTTTTTTTTTTTTTTTTGGCAGGAGTGGGAAATCCTCATGGACGCACAGACCCCCCACAATACGAGCTGATCTGGCAGTGCCGGACTCTTACCGGCTAAAACCACACTCCTGCCTTACAATTACCTCGGACATAATCTGAGACCTTATTTGCTATTCAGTCATTCTATCAAGTAGTTTTGTCTAATAAGATACAATATTATCGTTACTTAAAATTACTTATATCTATATATAAACAATCAAAATAGTTTAGACACATTTCGGTGTAGATACAGTGTTTATTGGGTTCGTTACTTTTATTACAGTTTCGGACATTTTCAACGATCTGCGTTATACTACTGGTATATATTATTAAACAAATATAAATCCTAAGCATAAGTTCGTTTACTTATTCCTCCTAATAGCCTTGTTGGCTACTTTTATACAGAACCCAATAAACTTGGCCCTTGTTCCCTTGTTTGTTATAAGGGCTTGTATAGTGTCAGTCGTCACCTCAACACCTAGGTCCTGTTCGAGATCATATCTCTCCAGGCAATAGGCGGGGCAGTCTGTCAATATGTGCAAAACCGTTTCTTCTTTTTCAGGGTCACATATGCACGATGGGCTTTCCTTACACTTAAACCTGTTCAAGTATTCGGAAAACCCACCGTGCCCTGTCATTATTTGTGTCAGAACCCCTGTCGGTTTTATGTCCTTTACCAGTTTGAATGCTTGGATGGCATCTGGGAAAAATACTTTTGTTACACCGGCTGTATCCTCGGATCTGTATCTCCGATTCCATTCGTCAAGCGTGTCCGCACGGATCTGCCGCTTTACGAATGAGATCGGGCATTGGTCATAATCAGGCCTTGTTTTTGTTTTTAGGGCGGCGTCCTTAGCCAGCTGGTCTGCTCTCTCATTACCTTCTAGTCCGACATGAGCTTTGATCCAAAAAAGTTCAACTTTTTTGGATTGAGCCTTGCACTGTCGCAGGTTTTCCCTTGTTTCGACCGCGAGGGGGTGGAGAGAGCGGTGGTTAGTGACCGTCTCCAGCGATGATCTGGAATCGCTGTAAATGCCAAAACTGTTTTGGTGACTACGCAAAATTTCCCTTGTTGCCTTGCATACAGCCAAAAGTTCCGCCTGGTAGACGGTACAGTGGGGCGACAGCTTGAGTTTTTGGCTCTTGGTTTCAACATCATTGCTCCAGTGGGACAATGATGCTCCGACCTTGCCCTCAATTTTGCTGCCGTCCGTAAATATCCTCACTGCTTGAGTGCAGTGGTTGTTGAATTGCTCCTGGTCTGCCAGGCATATAAACTGCAGGCTTATATGTTTGGCCGGGTGGGGGGTTCTGCTGAACGCTGTACACCGCTCAATCTCCCTGTCTCCTAGCGCTGGCCGGCGTACCCCCCTCTTTGCCTCATACAGGGCCGCTGCCTCTTGTATTCGGAGATCGAGGGGTAGTATCCCAGACAGCACCAGTGCCGAGTTCAAGGAGACTGTGCGATATGACTTACACAGTTTCTGTGCAAATCCCCTCTGGACAGCATTCAACTGTTTGCGTATCATCAGTTTCTTGGCTGCTGGTGCCCACGCACTTGCCGCATACAGGATGGTCGGTTCGACTACTGCCGTGTAGATGGTGTGTATAACCTCCGGATGGAGTCCCCAGCTTATCTTTGCTGCCCTTGACAGCTGTTTGTAAAAGTTTAATGCCTTTTTGCAAGCATCAGATGCATGGCTATTAAACGTCAGCTTGTTGTCTATTGTCAGTCCCAGCACTTTGATCTCCTGCGACATACCAATGTCGACCCCGCCCATGCCCAGCAGTGGAGTGTCATAGTTGAGTTTCCGCGTTATGACCATAGCTTTCGTCTTGTGCGGTGCGAACTTCAACTTATTACTGACTCCCCACTGGTGGACATACCCGAGAGCGTCATTGGCTCGCCGCTGGACCTCCATCGCGGAGTCCCCGTCGAACACGAGGACTACGTCGTCGGCGAAGGCTTGGCAGTAATCTCCCCTTTGTACCAGACCTTTAAGTAGGGGGTCGAGTAAGAGATTCCAAAGAATTGGGCCCCCTATCGATCCTTGTACGCAGCCTTTAGTGGTTTCCCTGGTTACCTCCTGTCCCGCATATCTTACCCTGACCTTCCTGTGTTCCAGGTAACTGTCCACTGTTCTTCTCAAGTTTACCGGACACTTGGCTTCTGCCAATCTGGTTTTTATGGCCGGCCACCATGCACTGTCAAAGGCTCCCTCTATATCCAGCGATATCATAACGATCAATTTTTTGTCGTTTAGCTTCCTGCGTATGTGTTCTAGCAGGTCATAGAGGGAGTCCTCGGTGCTTTTTTGTGGCATGAACCCATATTGCCGTGTGCTGAGTCCGGGTATGATGTGCCATTTGATTCTGCCTATCAACATTTTTTCCAGGACTTTTCCCATCACTGGCAACAGTCCTATTGGCCTATATGATTTAGGAGCTGTATAGCTCTCCTTCCCGGGTTTCCTCAGGATTACAACTGTTGCTTCCTTCCAGATCCTCGGGAAGTAGCCCAGCTCTAGGCATTTGTTCGCCAGTGATAGGAAGAGCTCCGGATCGTGATTTACAGATTGCTGGCAGATATCTGCTGTAAGGCCATCCGCCCCCGGGGCTTTTTTAGGGTTGAAGCTGCGCATGCTGGAGTTCAACTCTTCCTGGGTAAACGGTGGGTCATGTTCTTCATCATGGCCCATCTCGTTGACTTTTTCGGCTCCCATACTGATACGCTTGTGCTCCTCATTGTCTTCTTCCTTCCTATCCTCGGGGTAGAATGTTTCTGCCAGCAATGTGGCAGATTCAAAGTGAGTTAAAACTTTACCTTCTTTGGTCAGGGGAAGATCCTCCTGTCGCTTCGCAGTCCTGCCTATGACCCTATAAATTCCCTCCCAGAGTCCCTCCTTATCCTGTTTCCCACAAAAGCTTTTCCAGCTTTCTGTCAGGGCCGTTTTTGCTGCTTGCTCATATTTTTCTTTCATTTGCAGGTACTCCCCGACGACTTTCGCCCTCCGGATCCGCGCTGCACAGTGGATTCTGCGCTTCCTAGTGGCAACGGCCTTTTTCAGGATGGCAAGCTCATTAGACCACCAAGGTAATTTAATTTTGCTATTAGGGTTTAGCTTCGGAATACTAACACTGCATGCTTCTACTATTACGTTAATATATAATTCTATTTTAAGTTCTAATTCAGTGTTAGTGTTAATTTTGTCAAATTCTATTTTACTTAAGTTATTTACTTCTAGCAACTGGCCCAATTTCACACGAAATTGCTCCCAGTTGGCTTTTTTACTATTGAAGATTCTAGTGGTTCTACTAATATCTAAACCCTTGGATCTTTCTAGATTAATTTTAAAAATGATGGTGTTGTGGTCTGAGCTTGTCATGCCTTCGTCTACCGTCCAGTCCTCCACCAGGTCGAGCAGATCCGTCGTACATGCCGTGAGGTCCACGAAGCTGGTGTACAGCGAAGTTCCCCTCACTGTGTGGAACGTCGGAGTGTCGCCTATGTTGAGCACCTGCAATCCCATTTCTTCCAAAGCGCCTGCCATTTCCACTCCTCTTTGGTCTATTTGACGGCTACCCCACCAGGAGTTTTTGGCGTTTGCATCTCCGCCAAGGATGATTCTCCGGCCAAAACTCCTCTCTATCTTAATAAGCTGCTCCAGGTATGGCCCTATCGGTGTTGGTTTCGGTTCTAGGTAAAATGAGACCACCACGATCTCCCAGGCGCTTGTCCTCATCTTCACCACTGTGATGTTGGGCGTAGTGAAGTTCGGACACTGGATGACGTCTATATCGCCATCAAAGACTGCGATTGCAGTCTTGACGACGCCGTCTCCATCACCGGTATGCTGGTATATTCTAGCACCGCGGTAGTCTTTCACTCTACCCAAACTCCCGATGTACGGCTCCTGGAGCAGTGCAAAAGCCACCCCCTTTTTGGTAGCCTCAAGCATAAGCTCATTAGTGGCCAAGGCCTTTCTCTGCAGATTTGCTTGTGCCACGAGGTATGGCCTTTTTTGAGAGACAGAGTTTTCACCGGGGACCACCTTAGCAATATGCCACCTTGGATCTGGCTATCCCATCCCATTTAACCCTGATGGGGCACTCCTGACTAAAGGCATTGTGGTCTATCCTGTCTGTTTTTGATCGGACACAGTTGCAACAAGACGGGGCCGCACCCCCGAGCCAGTCAGGGCACTCTGCTTTCATGTGGGGTCCCCCACAGTGACTGCACTTTGCCTGGGTTTCCTGGCAAAAACGCCTACCATGCCCATAGCCCAGGCAAAGGGAGCACTGTACTAGGGGAGATTGGTCGGCCACTCTTATCCTCTGGAGGTCTATGAGGACCGACTCAGCCTCTGTCAGTCTCCGCCACATTTTGGGGGACACCCTCATCACGATGTGACTCGTGTGGGAGTTCCTGGTGCGCTTTTTATATGCTATTTCTAGCCTATCTTCTTGCCCATCCAAGTTCATAAATAACCTCTTGTTTTGATTTCTCAGTGCCTTTAAAACGTCTCCGTCACTATTGCAACTGAGCACGTCCTTAAGGATAACAAGGGGGTCTCTGTTTTGGATATCTTCCACGTTGAGACTTTCACCGGATTCCTTAATTTTTCTCTTGACTCGCTCTCTTTCCTCATTGGTTTTGCAGCCTACTATTATTTTTCTGTCTTTGGCTTTTCTTACTCTTTCTACCGCGAGTCCTCCTTCTGTGGCGTTGACAGCTTTCCGTATCTTATTGATGACCTCTTCACCTGTTTCTTGGTCATCATTCGCGGTGACTATGAAGGAGTGTAGAGCACTCTGCACCGGGAGCCGCTTACCAATAGAGCTTGCAGCTACACCGGCGTAAGTTCGCTTTTCCATACTCTGTATGTGTTCCTTTAGCTGCCCCATGCTCTCAGTGTTTTCTTTAATGAGGTCAGCATGCTCCTTCAACCTTCCGATGAGGTCCGAAATTTCTTTACTTCCATCTTCCTTTCTTCCTGTTTCGGGGGTCTGCACCACTTTCTGGGCGCTCTGTGGGTCTTTTGCAGGTTCCTTACTTTTCCCCTTATCGGTTTCTGCCTCCTTTACGAGCTGATATAGTCTCTCCAGTGCCTGGATGACCTCCGTCTTTATCTCCGTCTTTGTGTTTCGGGAGCTCTGCATATGCGCTTTTGCTTTAATGAGACAGGCTCGTGCTTCCGAGATCCTGTTTGCAAATTTTG
This sequence comes from Eupsilia transversa, assembly GCA_914767815.1. Taxonomy (NCBI): domain Eukaryota; kingdom Metazoa; phylum Arthropoda; class Insecta; order Lepidoptera; family Noctuidae; genus Eupsilia; species Eupsilia transversa. Next base: position 12,081,018 of record OU611896.1, read on the forward strand.
GTGTTTTTTCTGCATCTACAGGGGCACCTCCCTCTGACTCCGTCGACTTTCTTAGTGGTACGCTTGGCCCTTGTGAGTTTGTGACCAAAAGTTTTGGTTTTTTGGGCTCCGCCGACGGAGAAGACGAAGATGAAGGCGAGGCCTCCTTGGGAGCGGTCTGAGGCTTCATCGGGAAAAGAGTGTTTGCCTTCCCCGCCTCCCACTCTCCAATACTTTTCCTGACAACTGAAGTAGTTTCTGGTCCTTTATCCGGTGAAGTACTTTTTATAAAGGTCTTGTTTCCCAACGTAGGTGATTTAGCGGGGTTCTTGTGGTCCTTTGTTTCCTTCGACGGTGTCCTAAACATGTTTATATTGTCCGAGGAGCGCCTTAATTATCTCGAATTTAAATTTGTAAAGAATTTAAATCGAAAAAGTAAATTTAAAAGAATAAGTAGGTCTAAAAGATTGTAAAGAAGAGGAAAGATGAAAATTTTTAGATAATTAAAGGTGTATAATATTAAGATGTCAATTATTAAAAATTATATATCTATAGTCTTATAGACTGTAGAGGTCGTAAATATAAAAACAGATTCGCTGTAAAAGGCGATCTGAAGTCTCGTCCAGCGGGGCAAACACCCAAAAGGTCAGGTCAAATACTACAATTATTATTGTGGTTCTGTCGGGGCCAAAAGAGAGGTCTTTTCCTCCCGATTCCAGAGACCCCAAACTTGGTCGGTCTACGACCACAAGTTCCAGAGTTAAGGCCCGGGGTAGTGAAGAAGGGTGCCGGGGGTCAGGGGGTCGAGGTGGGGGTACGAGAGGAAGTCTTGGGGGGATGATAATATATATAAATAAGGGGTTATAATATAATTAATATAGTAACAGTAAATATTGGGGTCACAGATAAAGGGGGTCAAATATGGGGTCTTGGGGGCTTATCTATAAATAGGTTCTAGCTGGGAGGGGGGATACTAAGGGGGGGGGCAAATTTACTCAGAATTTTTATATTCCCAGCCGTTCCCGAGATAAATGGATTTTAAAGAAAAATAGGGACTTTTATGACAAATATTGGTAAAATATCTAAATTTACTATTTATTTTTCTGGTAATCAGGGTGGGAGGGTAAAAAGGGGGGGGGAGATAGAATATCGTTCCAGAAGGGCCTAGAATAAACTTGGAGGGGATAGATAATAATGTATACCTAAATACAATAATAATAAAATTATGGCCGACAGAAAATGTTTGTAGGAGGATCAATATGGTAAGGAAATATTTATAAAAAAAAAATTAAAATAAACAAAAAATATAAAAGTAAAAGGGGGTAACAAAAGTGGGTGGCCTAAGGGGCGTTGCGCAATACTATACTATACTAGTATAGTATTGCAGTCCGGCGTTAAAAATGGGCTAACTCGCTCCGTTCCCGAGTTATTAGCGTTTTAGGGATTTAATAAGTCCCGAGTTCAATTCCCGGTTGGTGAACGCAAATTTTTATTAACAAACAAAATGAAACTGTTACTTAATCTAGCGCATCTATCACAGTTACACATCGGTCGAAGAGCAATTATAGTGGTTTACTAAATAAAGTTAATAAAGTTAATTATGGGGTAAACAGTGGGGAAAAATAAAAGTGAGGAGAATCTCGTAATGTTACCCCGATTTTTTTAAAGAAGCGTCTCAGAGTTTTAGAAACAAGTTGCGTAGGTAGCACTTCCACAGGAAACTATGTTATAATGTTTAATATTCCCTCTACGACTTCCCGTTTGAGAGATATAGCCACTCCCCTACACTTGAAAACAAGTGGAAAACGGGAGAAAATCCCCGAACTGGGAGAGGTTCTATCTCAAGAACTACTTGATAGAATTTCCTGAGGTAAATATCAAAGGAACTAGTAGCTGAGGGCTGCTAGTTCATATAATAATAAACACAATAAATCTTATGGATAATTAATAATAAAATATTTGCTCTAAGACCTAAAACCAATTTGTTTTGCAGCCGGAAATTTTTCCGGTGTGCACTAATACTAAGAGATTTCTTGAGATTATATTCCGATTGTCTTGATTTTTTCGCATCCGGGTTAGGTGATGACCCAGCTATCCTCCACGGAAGTTTGTAGATTTTTGTGGACTGGATATTGCGATTTTCCGTGGTCGGAAAAACTTGTTAACTTTTTCACGGCCGCACGGAAAACTTTTTAATCTTGTAATCTCAATAAGTTGATGTTCACATTAGATTTAAAAAATTTTTGAAGTACCTTTAGGGTCCTTGTCACCTTCTCCTTATCGGGGAGTGGTCGGGGATGTTTCGGCTCCAAAAGTGGGGCCTCGTGAGAAAATGGATAACAGTATTTCCCTTGTATTTCCGCGCGCCTGCGCGGAAAAAATCGGGACTGTTACCAGGATGAAAGGTCTCAACGAGGCGGTCAAGATAGCAATTTAAAATTGCTATGTCGTCGCTTCACTTTTGGAGTTATTCGACTTTCCAAGTCGAAAAATTTTGCGAAGTGGCTAATTTTGCACACTTTTTCGAATAACTTGCACCCGTTAAGCAAAAACACTAAACTTTTTTCACTCCCGTGATCGCGTCGTGATAGCGCGTGTTTTGATATATCGCACTTGTGAATTGGAGAACTTTTTCCCTTTTTCGGGATTTTTCACAGCGGAGCGCGGTTTAAACTGAACCGGTCGCGGCTAGGGGTGCCGCGTAACTGGGGTTAGGTTAGGTTAGGTTAGGTTAGGTTAGGTTAGGTTAGGTTAGGTTAGGTTAGGTTAGGTTAGGTTAGGTTAGGTTAGGTTAGGTTAGGTTAGGTTAGGTTAGGTTAGGTTAGGTTAGGTTAGGTTAGGTTAGGTTAGGTTAGGTTAGGTTAGGTTAGGTTAGGTTAGGTTAGGTTAGGTTAGGTTAGGTTAGGTTAGGTTAGGTTAGGTTAGGTTAGGTTAGGTTAGGTTAGGTTAGGTTAGGTTAGGTTAGGTTAGGTTAGGTTAGGTTTTTTTTTTTTTTTTTTTTTTTTTTTTTTTTTTTGGCAGGAGTGGGAAATCCTCATGGACGCCCAGACTGCTTCACAGATGAACCAGTCTGGGCAGTGCCGGACTCTTACCGGCTAAAACCACACTCCTGCCTCACATTTGTTTATTGCCAATATTGAGTTTGGCACTTCATTCTTTATATTTTAATACTATTACTTATTGTTACTAGACCTATATTTATATTAGTAGAAGTTAGTAGTTTTTTTTTTTTTTTTTTTTTTTTTTTTTTTTTTTTTTTTTTTTTTTCCCTTGTACATTAAAAAATCCTTTACATAATCCTTAACACTTAAAGCTATGAAATAAATTACAACTTAGGTACTATAGACCCATTGGCTTTGGCAGCGTTGGCCAAGACTCCCTCTGCGAAAGCCACGAAATGGGTTCGGCAATTGTCGTCATCAACTATGTCCTCGAGGGCATCTATGCCGAAGCGGCGCCCCAGCCTCTGTTCGCAGTCGTACCTTTCCCGTGTGTACCTAGGGCAGTCTATGAGGATGTGATTGATTGTTTCTAGGGAGGTATCGTCACAAACACAGGCTGGGGTCCCCGACAGCTTGAACCTATACAGGTATTCACGGATGCCTCCATGTCCTGTGAATAGTTGGGCTCTTAGGTTATTGGGTGTGCCTATCTTTCCCAGAGTCCTAAAAGCCCTCCTTATATCTCTGAAGAAGAGTCTGATGCCTCTGCCCTCACTTGTGTCGGCTGCGTAGAGAGATTGCCAACTGTCAAGCGTGGACTCCCTGATGGATCGCTTTGCGTAAGACAGTGGGAATCTGTCGTAGACCGGGGCAGTTTTTCTATGGAGAGCAGCATGCTTGGCAAGTTCATCTGCTCTTTCATTCCCAGGTATGCTGGCGTGAGCCTTAACCCAAAAGAGACAGATTGTTCTGCCCTGGTGCGATGCGTCGGAGATTGCCTGCTGAATTTTGATCGCAATAGGATTCCTGGTGTTAGGGTCAGCAATAGACTCCAGCGCTGATCTGGAGTCCGAAATAATATTTGCAGACATGGGAGGTTTTCTCTCAGCGGCGTAGGTGGTTGCCCTCAGGATGGCGACCATTTCAGCCTGGAATACCGAGCAGTAATCCGCTAACTTGAGCTCGAGTTTAGCGACTTCACGTTCCAGGTCCCAGCACGAAATAGCAGCACCTACCTTCCCCTCTATTTTACTGCCGTCGGTATAGAGGCGGTGCCAGGGGTTTTCGATGCGCTCTAGGTCCTGCGAGTCATTGATCAGTTCGAACCCGAGCTTTAACCGAAGACAGGGATGTGGGAGCTCTGAGGGGTGCGAACGTTTTTCCAGTTTCCTCCCAGGGAGTTCGTCAAGGGGCTTCCCTCGTTTGATCTCGTAAAGTTGGAGGTATTCAGCTGCTCTCAAGTCTAGGGGAATCACTCTGGCAAGGACGGCAGCAGCAATAAGTGAGGTGGTCCTGTGGGCTTTGGAGATCTTGATGGCGAACATTCTGGTGATGGTATTGAGTTTTTTCTTGATATATTGTTTTCCGGCTACTTCAGCCCAAGAGCTCGCTGCATAGGTTACAATTGGTTCGACCACTCCAATGTAGATTGTCCTCAGGATGTTGGAATTAAGTCCCCATTGTGCTCGTGCAGCCCTTGCCACCATTTTAAAAATATTCGTTGTCTTCTTGGTGACTTCCTCAAGATGCGGGAGGAACGTCAGGCCCGAATCTATGGTAAGACCAAGAAGTTTAAGTCGGCTGGTGTTAATGAGTGGACTTCCTGAGAGGGAGAACTTTGGTTCGTCATATTTGAGTTTCTTCGTTACTACCATGGACTGTGTTTTGTGGGCCGCAAACTTCATCTTGTGCCTCTCTCCCCATTCTTCGATTGCTGCAAGGGCCTCGTTGACCATATCCTCAAGTTCAGTTGCCGTGTCCGCTTGCGCAAGGACCACCAGATCGTCAGCATACGCCTGGATATGGGCTCTGAGTTCGTCGGCTTTCACCATGAGAGGATCCAGCTGGATGTTCCAAAAGATGGGGCCACAGATCGATCCCTGGATACAGCCTTTAGTAGTTGGTTTGGAGATGGTGTGTGTCAAGTACTCCAGTGAGACGCTCCGATCCGACAGATAACTGTGCAGAAGACACAGGGTTTGCCCATCTGTGTTCTTAGTAATGAGCTGCTGCAGTATGGCTGGCCACCAAGCATTGTCGAATGCACCCTCTATGTCTAGTGATACCACTGCCACAATCTTCTTTGCCCGGATACCTTGACGGATATAGCCCACGGTGTCGTACAGCGCATCTTCAGTACCGCATTGCGGTCGGAAGCCGTACTGCCGCTTGCTCAGGAGGTTTCCCTTCTCCAGAGTCCAGGTAAGTCTGTTGGCAACAAGCTTCTCCAGCACCTTGCCCATAACTGGGAGCAGTCCAATTGGACGGTAGGACTTGGCCGCTGTGTAGTCCGGCTTGCCAGGTTTTGGGATCACTCTGATCCTGGCCTCCTTCCAGACAATAGGGAAATAACCAATTTCCAGGCATTTATTGAAGAGGGCCAGCTGGAAGTTTATGTTGGCTTTGTAGGCCTCGAAGCAGATGTCCGCCGTAAAGCCATCACTGCCCGGTGCTTTTTTGGGGTGAGTTCTGGCGTAGACCTCCCGGAGTTCTGTGTGGGTGAACTTAGGCGTTTCTTGCGGTGGTAAGGTCGATTGGCGGTTGAGGCACTTCATTGTGTGCTTCACTTTCTCCCTGGTGGTCTTCTGTGAAGCAGAGTCTGTGCCAGGATCATCGACAGGGAAGAAGGTTTCGACGAGAAGTTCAGCCGACGCCTCAGCCGACAGTACTTGACTGGTCTGGGGGTCCCTCAAGAGGCTGTTCTCTATTCTGCTGGTGTTCGAGCATCGGGTGATTATACGTTGTGCACAGGTCCAGACATCTTCCTCCTTTTGTCTGGTGCAGAAGTCCTTCCAGCTGGTCGTCAGAGTCAGTTCTACGTTGCTCTTGTAGTGGTCTTTGGCCTTTAGGTATTCTGTTATGCAGAATGGTTTCCTTCTGGGATTTGCGGAGTGTATCCTTCTTCGGAGTGTGGTCACGCGACATTTTTCGGACTCCAGCTCCTCTGTCCACCACTGAGGTTTAACGGTAGACTTTCGATGTGTCAGTTTTGGGATAGCGTAGTCGCAAGCTCTGGAGATCGCGTTATTATATCTGAGGACGAGGTCCTCGACCATCACCGGGTCTCTACTTTTATCGACTTCCTCTGGAGTGAGTCCCAGCTCTGACATTGTCGCGGAAAGGAGCTCAGAGAAGCGCTTCCATTTTGCCTTCTTGATGTTATAGATCCTCGTAGTGGGATGTGTAATACGCACATCTTGGCAGCTTACCGACAATTTGAAGCGGATAGTACGGTGATCGGTGAGGATGGCGGAGTCAGTGTCTACTCTCCAATCCGAGAATTTGGCCAGAAGTGAGTCACTGCAGGCAGTTATGTCAACAATGCTTGAGTAAAGTTTTCCGCCCCTAAAAGTATGAAAGGTTGGCACACTACCCTGGTTGAGGACACTCATATTGTTTTGTGCCAGCAGGTCCATAATGGCTTTCCCCCGACTGTCTTCAGCATCGCATCCCCACCAAGGACTCGTGGCATTGACGTCACCGGCAAGTATTATGTCTTGAGTGCCTATTTCATTGATGACCCGTTGTATTTTTATGAGGTAAGGCTCTAAGTCTTGGACGCCCTCGAGGTAAACGTTAATACATCCTACTCTGAGACTGCCGATTTGTAATACAAGTGAGCTGATATTCTTGCATACTAGAGTTTGATTCTGTACATGAATAATATTTGGGTTGGTGACGACAATTGCCGATTTCACGGGAAATTCCCGAGTGCCACGAATGTCTTGGATGTTGACGTAAGGTGTTGTCATCAAACCTTTCGCACCCACATAGGGTTCTTGAATGAACAAGACGTCCGTGCCATTCCGAGACGAGTCGAAAAGGAGTTCCTTGGTCGCGGCGAGGCCACGACCAAGGTTAACCTGCGCAAATTTAAGACCTCGTGGGGTGCCCTTAACAGTACCTTATGGCGGATCTGGAAATTCTGTCCCACTTGGACCACTCTGGGCACTCACTAGAATAGGCGGTTAGGTTAGGTTAGGTTAGGTTAGGTTAGGTTAGGTTAGGTTAGGTTAGGTTAGGTTAGGTTAGGTTAGGTTAGGTTAGGTTAGGTTAGGTTAGGTTAGGTTAGGTTAGGTTAGGTTAGGTTAGGTTAGGTTAGGTTAGGTTAGGTTAGGTTAGGTTAGGTTAGGTTAGGTTAGGTTAGGTTAGGTTAGGTTAGGTTAGGTTAGGTTAGGTTAGGTTAGGTTAGGTTAGGTTAGGTTAGGTTAGGTTAGGTTAGGTTAGGTTAGGTTAGGTTAGGTTAGGTTAGGTTAGGTTAGGTTAGGTTAGGTTAGGTTAGGTTAGGTTAGGTTAGGTTAGGTTAGGTTAGGTTAGGTTAGGTTAGGTTAGGTTAGGTTAGGTTAGGTTAGGTTAGGTTAGGTTAGGTTAGGTTAGGTTAGGTTAGGTTAGGTTAGGTTAGGTTAGGTTAGGTTAGGTTAGGTTAGGTTAGGTTAGGTTAGGTTAGGTTAGGTTAGGTTAGGTTAGGTTAGGTTAGGTTAGGTTAGGTTAGGTTAGGTTAGGTTAGGTTAGGTTAGGTTAGGTTAGGTTAGGTTAGGTTAGGTTAGGTTAGGTTAGGTTAGGTTAGGTTAGGTTAGGTTAGGTTAGGTTAGGTTAGGTTAGGTTAGGTTAGGTTAGGTTAGGTTAGGTTAGGTTAGGTTAGGTTAGGTTAGGTTAGGTTAGGTTAGGTTAGGTTAGGTTAGGTTAGGTTAGGTTAGGTTAGGTTAGGTTAGGTTAGGTTAGGTTAGGTTAGGTTAGGTTAGGTTAGGTTAGGTTAGGTTAGGTTAGGTTAGGTTAGGTTAGGTTAGGTTAGGTTAGGTTAGGTTAGGTTAGGTTAGGTTAGGTTAGGTTAGGTTAGGTTAGGTTAGGTTAGGTTAGGTTAGGTTAGGTTAGGTTAGGTTAGGTTAGGTTAGGTTAGGTTAGGTTAGGTTAGGTTAGGTTAGGTTAGGTTAGGTTAGGTTAGGTTAGGTTAGGTTAGGTTAGGTTAGGTTAGGTTAGGTTAGGTTAGGTTAGGTTAGGTTAGGTTAGGTTAGGTTAGGTTAGGTTAGGTTAGGTTAGGTTAGGTTAGGTTAGGTTAGGTTAGGTTAGGTTAGGTTAGGTTAGGTTAGGTTAGGTTAGGTTAGGTTAGGTTAGGTTAGGTTAGGTTAGGTTAGGTTAGGTTAGGTTAGGTTAGGTTAGGTTAGGTTAGGTTAGGTTAGGTTAGGTTAGGTTAGGTTAGGTTAGGTTAGGTTAGGTTAGGTTAGGTTAGGTTAGGTTAGGTTAGGTTAGGTTAGGTTAGGTTAGGTTAGGTTAGGTTAGGTTAGGTTAGGTTAGGTTAGGTTAGGTTAGGTTAGGTTAGGTTAGGTTAGGTTAGGTTAGGTTAGGTTAGGTTAGGTTAGGTTAGGTTAGGTTAGGTTAGGTTAGGTTAGGTTAGGTTAGGTTAGGTTAGGTTAGGTTAGGTTAGGTTAGGTTAGGTTAGGTTAGGTTAGGTTAGGTTAGGTTAGGTTAGGTTAGGTTAGGTTAGGTTAGGTTAGGTTAGGTTAGGTTAGGTTAGGTTAGGTTAGGTTAGGTTAGGTTAGGTTAGGTTAGGTTAGGTTAGGTTAGGTTAGGTTAGGTTAGGTTAGGTTAGGTTAGGTTAGGTTAGGTTAGGTTAGGTTAGGTTAGGTTAGGTTAGGTTAGGTTAGGTTAGGTTAGGTTAGGTTAGGTTAGGTTAGGTTAGGTTAGGTTAGGTTAGGTTAGGTTAGGTTAGGTTAGGTTAGGTTAGGTTAGGTTAGGTTAGGTTAGGTTAGGTTAGGTTAGGTTAGGTTAGGTTAGGTTAGGTTAGGTTAGGTTAGGTTAGGTTAGGTTAGGTTAGGTTAGGTTAGGTTAGGTTAGGTTAGGTTAGG